>CAAE01010946.1:0-18098 GCA_000180735.1 Tetraodon nigroviridis | reverse complement strand
AAACGTAATTCATTTTGAGGCCACTGTGCTCTCTGGAACCTTCGGTGAAGCACTCGAGGTTTTTTTTTTTTCTTTTAGGAGCCTTAGAGCCGTGCACTCTCTATGTCAGCGTGTCCTTGAGGAACTTACTGAACCCCTAAATAGCTTCTGAAGCTTTGTGTCGGGTGCTTGAATGTGCACAAATGGTTATACCTAATTCCCAACAGTTATTCTGCCATCATGCATGTGAGCGGCAGTGCACACTTGTCATGTGAAGCCAAGCTCTAAAAGCTTCTAAAAACGATCGTATGCTCGTCGCAGGGCCCGAAATAATTGAATAAAAGCAAAAGATTATGAAACCTACACTCTAATACCATGTAGAGGACAGCTTAATGTCTTCTATATTGTAAGTGTAAAACTCTCTAATGTGACTTTTTTTATACTACTACTATAGGTCATATTTATAAACTTTGCTGCAAAACCTATTAATCACACAATTTCTATTTCACATATTTGGAAATATCCGGGTCTCACCCAATCAAAGCTGGAACTGGCTGTAACTCAACCTGTGATCGAAATAATCTTCAACAACAAAGGATGTTTAATGCAGATTAAGGTTTTAAACCATTCTGATCACAGACAAATCACTGTCTTCATTCGTGTGGTTCAACAGGTCTCTGACTTTCCAGATGAGCAGCTTTTGGTTGCCATGTTTCCCGGAGTTCCCACAGCTGCCGAACTCTTCCTGTTACCTCACAAAAACCAGTCAGGAAGCAAGAAGAAGAGTGAAGCGGAGCTAGAGCAGGTTACCCTAACTATATGTGTGTGTGATTGGGTGTGAATGTGTGTAAGTTCAATGGCTGATGTGTTGTTTACACCAATAGGCATCTGATATAATTGTGAATGCGCTTAACCAAAACCTGGTGGAGTTTGAGCTCAAGCCTGGAGTCCGGGTGATTGTTTATAACACACAGTTAACGCTGGGTAAGAAACATTTGCTTTCTCAATTCAAGGATTGTTACTGCATTTGGCAGCAGGATCTGTTCATTTTTCCACGTTTTGCAGCTGTTTGGAATTAACGCCACCCAAATATTGAGCATAAGTGTTTGTGAAATTCCAATTTACAGATTAAAGGCAGAACTCACTTTTTGTTTGCTACTAGAAAAACAAAAGTGTGGTTGACATTTGTGATTTAGGGAGAAAAAAAACAAAAAAAGCTATCAAATAAGTACTGAATTATGGGACTCACGTGTAAATAAACTCTACTTTTTATTTGCAAGGACCTTGGTAGCCCTCTACGGCTCCTGCGTCTTAGTTCCTACATTGTATTTATTGCTTGGCTGCTTTCATTAAGATCACAGTCTCTGGAGGCACAAGTTGTCTAAAGCTAAGAGTGCCAGGTGTTAACGCTCTTGCATGCGCTCCATATGACATTCTGTAGTGAGCTGCAAACTAATGACATTGAAGGTGTACTCTGAAAAGCCTTCAAGGCGCTGTAGAAAGGTCAGCATGTCTGAGCTGAAGGGCTTATGAGCAGCACAGTAACGCTGGGATGTCAGAACTGGTTAGGAGGGGCTAGGGCTCACAGCGGACAGATTGGAAAGCATAAAAATGATATCAGTTACGTTCACACCAGCAGGTAGCAGCACTAGGTTAATGGCTCTGTAATTCAAGCAGTAAAAATCCTGCACGATATGATCTAAACACAAAGAAGACACAGAGGTTGCACGGCGAACTACACAAAAGAGAGTCATAAGAGAGAAGGATAAGCAGGATCTAAATAGTCGAAAAGGGCAGCGGGTGCGACACATGAGGGTCATTATAGTTAGGGCATGTAAGAAAGAAAATATAATTAGATACATTTCATTTAATAGCGCCCTTCTAGACACTTAAGGATACTGTACAAGCAACAGCAGATAAAACCCAGAGAAGACAGCAGAGGAAACACTATAAAATCAGTAAAAAATCAGTATGAGACAGTATGAAAACAGAGAATTAGAAAGAGTATACTGTCTCGAAGAAGTGAGTTTAGAGTTGGAATTTGAACAGAGGCAGGGAGCTGATATTTACGTATGTCCAGAGTTCCAGGGGTTGGGGAGCTGGTAGAGGAGCTGAGGGAGCGGGAAGGGGTGGGAATACGGAGAAGATCTGATAGATAAGGAGGGGGAAGGGTATAGATGGCCTTAAATCTATACAGCAGGATCTTCAAATCTGGTCTGAATTTGACCGGGAGCCAATGAAGTTACAGAAGAATCGGAGTGATGTGGTGGAATGAGGGAGTCCTGGTAATGACATGAGCTTCTGGACCAGTTTGAGCTTATAGAGGGATTTAAAAAGGTAGACCAAAGAGAAAGGAGTTGCAATAATCGATGCAGGAAGTGACAGAGCTGTAGATGAGGATAGAAACGGTTTAGTCACTGAGGAAATGGCAGAGGGAGCTAATGTCACCCACATGGAAATATTGATGTGAGATTAAAATTACAGTGGCCTATTGAGAATGAAACCTAGACTAGTAACCTGGGGGACAGGGGAGCTATTGAAGGTTTGAAAGAGGGAGGAGGAAGGGAAGACAGATCAAAAAACAAAACATGTTGTCTGAAGGTGGCTACCATGTAAACGTTAAGAGGAAAAGAATTTATAGCATATGTTTGTTTGATAGGTATGTTAGTAAATGTATAAGATGTGTGTTATAAAAAAAATGTGCATTGTAAATAAAAGCAAGCCTCTTCTTCTGATGAAACAGCACCATTGGTTGACTCCAACCCCAGACACAGCAGCTCAGCCATGCTGATGCTTTTATCCGTGGTTTTCCTGGGCCTAGCCGTTTTTCTCATCTACAAATTTAAGAGGTACGCAACATTTGGATGGTGTCCACATGATCTGATACAAGCCTGGCATATATTTTTTTTTTAACTATTCTATTAGCATTTTCCATTATTGATGAATCCGGATAAGATCTGCAGAATAAATCACTGTTATGTCTGAAAGTTTCATTTGACCAGCTCCTGCAGAGGTGGTAAATTCGTAATTCAATGCATGCGCCAACCAGATTTAAAATGCAGAGAAAACAACCATTAAATGGTGTAATATGTGTTTGCTGTGCTTTGGCTGGTATTAGATGAATAAATTATTCACACTTAAAATGATTCTCTTGAAAAGTCAGACAGTAATAGAAAATTAACATGAATGCTGAATACCAAATGTTTCTCATTAGTCTAAGGAGAATGCATTTTTCTAAAAATAGTTGAAAAAGTTGAAAAAACAGTGCAATTATTATCCCAAAATAGAAAATAAAATTTAAAAAACTTGATAGTGACGCAATAAAAACCATGTCTTCTAAACATTTTAATGTGTGTATCCATAAATTGCCTCACCATTGCTGTCTAAGTTCTGTATTTGAAGGTTTTGTTGGAAGATAACTCATTTTTAACCTATGTAAATGGTCAGGAAAATACCTTGGATCAACATATACACTGATGGGAGCCAGGAGAAAGAGCAGGAGATGATTGGTTCAGTGGGCCAGGGTGACCGCACGTCGAAAATCACTTTGAGCGAGTTCTCCTCATCCAAAGAACTCATGGAAAAGGAGCTGGAGTCCAGGGCCAAAAGTAAGTACAGCACTGTTTTATACCACATGTGATTATTGATGGAACTCATTTAAAAGTAAAGGGTAACATAAATACACACATTTGAAATGTTTATAGGTTCATTTAGAATATTTTATGTATATTTTATTAGCATTTTAAATGAGTAACTGAAGAAAGAAGAGATGGCCCTGGAACATAGATTTAAGCAGTGCTTGCAGTACTAATAATGAATAATTAAGAAAAACATATTCATCATTGTAACCTTCGTTAACAAAGGCCACGGAGAGCACAGAGATTGAAACTTCATTCACAAGACAGCAAGTTTAAAAGAATATTTCAGCATAATAAACATGTCTTGCTAAGGAAAAGAAGCCCAACCACCAGTATTTTATAAAAATGTAAAAAAAAAAAAAAAATGTTTGTTTCGTACTACATTTATGCCTGTCAACTAGAATTGTATAAATATGGTCATTTTCGTTTGAGTTTAAACCATTAACTTCATGAACAAGTCAAAATTTAAAACATATTGACACATGTTACAGGAAGTTGGCTGCTAGAATCTTTGCTGTTCTGGCTCTTCTAAAAAAAAAATTTTGATTATAAGAAAGCTACCAAAGACTGAAGACAAAGCATCTTTCTTGATGGCAGAACTAGGACCCTGATGCAGACCCATGAAAGCTTTAAATACTGGGACCGCAAAGTTATGAGTTCATTAAAACATAGAATGAAATATGAGCGGCAGCAACCTCCTATCTTCCGCGTATAAAGCAAAAGCGATAATGCAGGCGAACGCTGGTAAATCTGTTGTTTAAATATAATTTTGAATGTCCATGGCGGTAAACATGCTGACAGTCTTTAATCAGAAACATTACAAGACATTACATGATTTAAGGTCCCTACACCAACTGTAATGGCTTTGATTTGTTTTCTTTCTTTTTCCCATTAGGGGGAGTTGGAAATAGCTGTGAGAGCACAAGGGAGATTCCAAACTGTACTAGCGTGTAAAAGAAGGAACACTCGGTGTACAGCAGAGTGTCGTCGTAAGTAAGGCTCGGTCTCTCTTTCTGTTTTGTAACTCTCAACACCAATGTTAATAGTTTTTTAAGGGACCTCATTTCTACGGACCTGTATGGACGCATCGTTCAACAACATCCACGCACCAAATGTAAATGTCAATCGCAAATTTATTGTAATTACTAAGAGATTTTGTGGATGTATAAGCTACATCATAATGTTGTTATTTGCAGAGTGAATTTGTCCACATCATTGCAGAGTTGTGTAAATTTCCGATGGAGTTTGTTTTAAAGATCATTTCTGCTTATATATCGACTATATCGTCTGAGTCCGCAATCAAACAGGGAAAAATATTAAACTGTACATTGTCATAAGTTCTGATAAATGTATATATTATTACTTTGTACATGCTCATAGTACCATGACGAAGCTTTGTTTAATAATTAAAAAATAAATTTAAAAAGCGTGTTTTAAATGCCAAACTTTACTTAAAGAACTTAACTTTGTTGCTTAGGTCCTTGACTTATGCATGTTCTTAATGAGGACACGATTTTTTGTTGTAGACAAGCAAGTATTGTAAAAAGAATTTTTTTTAATCATTTATTCAGCAAACAAAATGGTGAAACAATTATGTCTAAACATTTCATGTGTTCTTACATTTTTTGAAATGACTTTTGAACAGTATTTATTGAGTTGAGTTAAGGGAGTTGTTTATTAAATGGAACTAACAGACTTTTTGTCATTGTCATGTAGTTCAGAAGTCGCCTTTTACATTTCTAATGTGGTTTTCATGTGACCAAAACCTTAATGTAGATTTAAAGAAATTATATTTACATTTATGTAGGTAAATATAGTTCAAAAGCCTCAGTATTTCTGAGACCTAAAAATACAAGGCATCCTAATAATGACATTTTGAAATTTTATTTCAACAAAACATTGCTTAATCTTATTTTTCTTTATCCTTGTTTTTTTTTTTGTTTGTTTGTTTTTTGTAGAACATTTTATAGTAGTTCAAAAGATAGCCGGCCTCTACAACATTGGCTCATTATGCCTCATGTATTCTTTAAAGTTTTAGGATGAAGATTTCAAAGACAGGACCACCGTTAAAAATTGAAAACATGGGCTTAAATTTCTTGCACGGAATTACAAGTGATAGTGCAAAGATTTGCTTTTGTAGAGCAGACGTTGGGAGACCGTAACAAGACTGGCCGTCAGTCTTGATTTCTGCCTAGAACAATTATTGGTGTTTATCTGACGGTTTGCTAATGGCACACAGCAGTAATCTAAAAATTCAAATGATTTTCTTTTTCTCAAGAATGATTTTGATCAAGTTCAATGAGGGTTGGTAAAATTTTTGCATTAAAATGTACACAGGAAATTCCCAAAGAGAAAGATTTTTTTTTTTTAATTTTTGATTGGCAAAACTATAATATTATTTTATAGTAGCAGCAAAATCACATTACAGTTTCTAGAGTGAATCTTTGGGTTTTGTTAAGTTATTTTGAATAACACAATCACAGACCAAAACACATTTGTGCTGTATCTTCATTTCAAACTGAGCAGCTAAGCCTTAAAAAATATAGCAGATACGATAAACAAAGAAATCTGTTTTCAACTTTGTGCAGCTTTGTTTGCATTCAGGCTCTGATGGAGGAAAAACCACATATATGGTCCTCAGGAAAACTGGAAAAATGTAACATAAGATGAGTTGGACCACGTTTACCCACTTTTCCAATTATTTTTCTTGATTCCTTGGAATCACAATGAATGTAGAGGTGGAAATGTCGATTTACAACCGGGGGTAATGCTTGTTAATTGTTTGTTGCTTGTTAAGCATCCGGATATAGCAAAAAGCTACAACAAGTATTTTGATTTATATCTATATTCCAGTAAGGAATGCAAAAACGTGATATACCGTAATTTATACACATACGGTATTCAGACCTGAGTAAAAGCCTGATTGGAATATTGTGAAGTCTCTTTGCAAACAATTCATTCAATAGTATGATGAGTTTTCGGTAATCTCAAAACCACCCGTGTGTGTCCTCCTCAAAGTGACTCTTCACTTGCAAAAGACTAAATCTCATTTGTTTGTAAGAACATAGCAGCATTTCAGTCACCTGAAAGATTTAAAAATAGTGTGCTGAGACTGCAGACGTGAGTTGAAAAGAGATGCTGATTGCATGGTCCTCACATGAATATGTATTTAAGTAAAGGTCTCATGTTTTTGGCATTTATTAAATCAAATTTTCTGGTAATAAAATGTAATCAAGTAGCAGTGGTAGAAGTTTGTTATTCTAAATAAATAATGTAAACATACTTAGCTACATGCCATCACTGAGCTGGAAACATGCTTCGAAACTGAAATGTGCCAACACGCAGCAACACATTTCTAGGACAATATTGTGAGTCTGCATATTTGTGTCTGTCATCTGTACAGCAAACTTTAAATTCTGAGCAAATTACTTGTTTCTTTAAAAAAGAAAAAAAAAAATGTTCACTAAAAATCGCCATAAATTATTAATTTTCATACCTCCTAAGCAACATTCTAATTGTGTGTAATTATCTGTAAACTCTACATCTCCATCCTAATTCATACTTGAAAAATGAACAAGATTATTGCTCTCCTAATGGGGAGAAAATTATCGTGATGGTCTTTAGTGCACAGAAACCCTCCTTGCATGCGTCATCAGTAGTGCTCTGATTCAGCTTTAGTTCAATATTTCTACAGTAAAGCTGTCATTTTTAAATTGTTTCAAATAAATGTATTTTTTGTACATCAAATGTTCACTGTGTGATGAAATTCTTGTACCATCGAAGAGAGTATTTTCTGTATACCCGCACCTGTCCATGACTTCGTCCAGCCTACACGTCCTTTCCTATCAATATCAAAAGCTTGAGAAAGATTTAATGACTAACTGTTGTTAAAAAAATATTTCATTTATTGATTTTATCCACTTTTACTGAAATCTTGTGTCCTCATTGAGGTAATAAAGATCTGTGTGAGTCCTGTTCGCAATGAACGGCAACGTTTCATGTAAAAACATACATTTTTGAAATTACACACTACCTGGATTACAAAAGTAGTTAAATTTGGGTCTGAGTACACTGGGAACGGTGAATCTGCAATGAACTTTCATCAACGTTCCTATCTCATCCCTACAACATCTATCCATCCATTCTCCTCTTGAGAGTGGCAGTTCAAACGGGTGATTTTCAGGATGTGATGTGTTCTGTTGTTGCAGGAAGGGAGAGGGCATCCGCTGATTTTTCTCAGCGATGTGAACGGCCCTTTGGAGCGCTTTCTTTGCCACTGCTCTGTGTAGTTGACATATCACACGCACGCACGTACGCACGTACGAGGGGAGGACGACATGCTTTCACTGGAGCACTGACAGAGTGACCACCAGCAGTTTCTCATCAAAGTCAATCTTCAGGAGTCGTCTAAAGAACAGGACAGCCCCAGTTTAGCTAGTTTTGTCACCTCAAAGCACTTCACAGGGAAGGGTGTGATTGCCACAGGTTGGTTTAGTAGACTGGCGATGGAAGTCTTTTGTTTGTTTTTTCAATAGGATGCGCTTCTTTGTTGTTAGCCAAAACTTCTGGTTGAAAGCAGCATCCTGGGTCCTGTTCTTTTAAACCTTTTAGAGCTAGTCCTCTTGAAGCTGTCCTGGAGCTGATGAGAGCAATTTTAGGCCAAGTTTTCACAGTCTTGGATGTGGTAAGAGCATTATTTCTGAGGGGCCTTTAGGCTGGATGGTGAGCGGGAGGTCAGACAGGCACCGCTGTGGTGTCTGTTTCACCATGTCACCAATCCTAATGTTTGTGCTCACCTCCTCCAGTTGTAGCACATTTCATTAGATACTAAAATTTAGAAAAGAATTTGACCCACAGAGCAAAAGAGACCAGATTACTTGTGAATAAATTTAAGCTCAGGTTATTACAAGATACATGAGCATACTGTGAACACATGCAGTCATTGAGGGAGCAGTGTCAACGTGAGTAAGATACCCTGCATGCTCAGCAGTGGGAGATTTGGTACCTTGCTCAAGGGTACCTTGGCTGTGCTCTAAAAATATCCCAGCCCTTTCTATAGCTAGCCGCTCACTTTCCAATTTAAGTACTCAACTGGGACTTGAACCAAAAACCCACCAACTCCTAGCCCAGGCCTCTAAAGACTGTGCTACTGCTGCAATATTATGGGGCGACTGCTTTAACATCAGCATGATTTCGGTCCACATCATTAAAATGGGCTTCATTGGGAAGCATGCTTCACTGATCATCCAATGGTAGCATTAGCATCTGGCAATATGCATACAGCCATTGCCATCACAACAGTAAACACTTGAGGAAGGTATGATCATTATGTCCTGATTAAATCATTTCAAATGACCAAAGCATCAAGTTTTCTGCACTTCACAACATGGCTACAGAAGCTGTATCCATGGTGATGGCATGAACCTAGAGTCACTCACTGAGCCAGTAGCATCCGGTGTCATTTTAAGCTAAATGAACAGATAAAGCTGGTTTCTCTCATCAGTTTAAGTGACCAGTATTTTTCTTTCTTTTCTTTCTTTTTTTTTTCTTGACTGATCTGCCGAACGCTCTATCCACCTAATTAGAAATATTTTCACAATAGTGATGCCGTAATGGTCTTTACTGAATTACTTTAGTGTGTGCAGGAAGATCATGTGCACTGCTGGTTTTAACCTAGATCTCCTAGATACTTGAAAAATGTTCTCAAAAGACCAATGTACAAACATATTGTGATTAGGCAAATGATCCAAAAATGTTAATGAGCCTGACTGCAGCGCCATAAAAAGTCCATCTTGTTTCATCAATCAATGAAATCCTTCTGTGCTGGCTATAATTCACACAGTCTTTGTCATTCTGTGCTGTCTGTCAGATGAAAACATTGAATTACAACACAAAAATCCAGTTGCCTGTTAGCGCAAACCAAATGGGTTGGAAACAAAGAGAAAGCGTCCAAGCAGAGGACTTTGCCATCCCAGATTTTCCATCGTTTTTTGTTTTCCTTGTTTCTCCCTCCTACTGGATTACTTTTAATTAGTTATGAAAATACCCATCACGTAATAAAAGTCTGTCTTGACAAATGAGCATTTCTTGGAACTCGTGCCTCCTGTCAAAGTAAATTGTGATGTCGTTTGTCTGAAAAAGGTACTAAATCATAAATGTGTAACTTTGTGTGAGGCCAGAATTTGTCACAGGTGCTGAGTTGAAGTGTTCAGCATCGTTAAAAATAGTAGATAAGACAGACGCATCAGAAGGCAGAGTTTAACATCAATATGACTACTTTATCTCAATAAATATTTCGATATTTAGATTAGTGCTACCCCTCAAAATAATTCATTAAAAGATAACTGCAAGGTATAGTGAGCCATTTTTGAAGCCTAATTACTTTTTGATTACTTAGGGAGAAACCCGGGTAATACATATGTAGATGGATGGATGGATGGGTGGATGATAGATAGATAGATAGATAGATAGATAGATAGATAGATAGATAGATAGATAGATAGATAGATAGATAGATAGATAGATAGATAGATAGATAGATAGATAGCTGATACCAGTATTATAATAGTTTTTCATCTAGGTGCACTAAGTGAAGCTGTCAGATGAAGTCAAGAACACAAATCAACGGCCAAGTTGTCACATCCTGACAGCTCGAAGACTCTCAGGTGAACTGTCATAACTGTGCATTCATTTTCATTCTCACCAGCTTCAGATTGTCTTAAACTGTTGTAATTTGCACGGTAATCTTTTGTTGTTTGTTTGTTTGGTGTTTACCCTGGCATCCTTACACTATATTTTGCTTGCTCGCAGACAAATGCATGAATTGTTTTTAAACACAATCACAATATCAACACCGTCCTTTTTATTGTATGTGGTTTGTATCACTGAAAATTGCTAGAAGTTAGAAGAAGTTAGAAATTAATTTGAATAGTCCAATTAAATTGGTTTATTTTTTTAATTCAAAGTATTTCTGATCTGTACGACTGACTGAGGATGGCCAAATAGCAGCAAATGGGTTGAAAATGAAAAGACGTTACAGTCACCTGCCTGAATCGGCAAATGGGAAACAACAGCTGGTGTTTCCCCTTTTTGATTGTCTGACTTGAAAAAAAGAAAGAAAAAAAAACCTCTTTTGGAATAGGCCAATCTTGCCAATCTCTTCACTTTCTGCTTTTCAATTTAGGTTTTTTAAAAGCCCCTTTGATGAAAGTGATTTCCATAAATAACAAACACTAGAAGAGCAGTGCAGATGTTGTGTGCTGCAGAATTACATGAAAGAATAATGATGAAAGACACCAGGTTCTAATGAGGCATCTGGAATTGCATATAAAAAGGCAACCTGGTATATTTCTTGACTCCTGGGTAAATTGGTCCTTGTCCTTGATGCTGTGCATGTCATTAAAATGGCAGATGCCGTGATTTTCCAAAGTCAATTCCGAACTCGCATTGCATAAGATTAAAAATGCAAGATTCAGTGTGTTGCCAGGTTAGTGTTTGTGCGTTTATTTGGTTATAAAACAACAGACAGCATAAGTGCTCCTCCTCCACTACAATCTGGCAATTACTGAATATCAGAATAGTGTCAGAACAAAACTCATTCCTCCATGACTTTACTAGGCAGGTGAATTACCAAAGAGGTCTCACACATAAAATGGCTCCTCAGATAAAAGTACAAAAGAAAAAAAAGCAGCCAGACTGTAGCCAGATTTTAACTGGAGGCAGGAGCTGTGGAACAAAATCACTCCCTATTCCCTGTTTTCACACTAACTAGGATTTGCCATTTTGCAAAAGTGTCCAAGAGTGCACTCATCGTATCTCATCATCCCTTGCAGTAGCACATGTAGGGCTAGAGATAACAATATATTTTTTTTACAAAAACAAATAGATTAGGTAATCGGGGCATATACAAGTAGAACATCAGCAAACATCGACTAGCGCTGATGTCGATCTGCAACATGTTTATTACATGAAGCTATGATGCTGTTTAAAGTGGGCGAGCTTCTTGTGGAAAAGTGGGTTTTCAGTCAGCGTACTTAAAACAAATCTCAATATTGGGAGCGGAAAGTCAGAAACGAGTGGGATTCCAGTGTAAACACCTCCTGCAATTCTTTAAAAATATAATACTATGAGAGAAAAAAAAAAAAAAGGGTCGTGTACTCCTGGATTTGAAAGTCGCAGTAACTGAACTTCTTAAAATGACCCTTCATTTTATCCTGATAGATTATAGGCATATAGCCAACCTCCCCTTGAGCTCTAAAATTCTGAAGAAGGTGGTGATGACTCAATTCTAACCTCACACGTTTCTCATTTTTGCAGAGATGATGGATTGCCCATGTGTCAGTTAGCATATAGCAAAAACATCTTTCAATTATGTGAAACTTTGTGAGTTCTGTATCGCCAACAGTTTTTTTTTGCGCTCTCCTGGAAACTATATACAACTTTTTTTTTTCTTTTTCGTATCCCAAAGGGGAAGCTAACCTAGACTGTAAAAGTGAGTTTTATAGTTCTCACTTATTTCTGCTATTTATCTACTCTTTGCTGAAGAAGGTGGTGATGACTCAATTCTAACCTCACACGTTTCTCATTTTTGCAAAGATGATGGATTGCCCCTGTGTCAGTTAGCATATAGCAAAAACATCTTTCAATTATGTGAAAACTTTGTAAGCATCTGTATCAACCAACAGTTTTTTTTTTTTTTTGCGCTCCTCCTGGAAAACTATATAACAACCTTTTTTTTTTTCTTTTTTCGTTATCCCCAAAAGGGGAAAGCCTAACCCTAGACTTGTAAAAAGTGCAGTTTTTATAGTTTCTTCACTTACTTTTCTGCTTATTTTATCTTACTTCTTTTGCTTCAAACAAAACTAATTCGAAGCTCATTAGGATTATTGTACAACGATCGCTGCAACGATACATTCGTAAAATTGCTGACGACACTTCTAAAAATGTGCACTAGGGCAAAGTGAAACAAACTCCCGACATAACTAATTAGAACTTTACCAACTGGATATTACATTACTGATATTATTTATAAAGACACTCAGTGCGGCATGCTGTGAAGTTGGTAAATGCAATTTTTTTTTCTGTTACTTTTGCACCCAAACAATACAATTGATGATTATTTATATTATTATAGATAATATGCAGGTTCAAAAGGTTGGCCATTATGCGTGCGTAGAAGTGTGTGTGTGGGAGGGGGCATGCTAACACTCTTACTTTTCCCATTGTTGTATTAATTTCAAAATATGCTACAACGAACTGCATTTAAGCACATGCACACTTGTGAAACAAAAAAAAATGTATCTATGTTTTTTAACTATTTTACATTATCAAATTCATTTAATGTAGAAAATGTTCCAGTCTGATTTCTCTTAGTCAAATTTCTTTTTACACAAAACCTGGTAATTTAACAGGTGTATACTTTTTGACACATTTTGTTGATAATATCATATAGAGAGATATTTTATCCCTAATCTAGTTAGGAAACTGTGAAAACTATTATTTCCAGATGGATGCCTAAAAGTGTGAACCTCCTTCAATTGCGTGTTATCACAAAAAAAAGTCCAACATAAAATATGCATATCAGACAACCCCAGAATGAAACGAATGCCAATTTGATCATTTCTTGATATCCACTATGCATGGTCCTTTCACATGGAAATAAGTTACTTTCAAAGTGATTAAAACATGTTAAAAATCGATTAAAGAGACAAGTGAATTTAAAAGTAAAATCCCAAATGGCCTAGAGCAGACTGTCAATCTTTAACGGGCTTTGATCAAAGTGTTTTCTTGTTTCATTAACTGTTTTCATTAACTCAACTTCAAGTTACTACACAAGAGGGAAACAAGATAAATAGATAAACTGTTTATTGCTGTTATGCAGGGAGAAGAGAACTGGGGCTACGGCTGGTCAAAGAGAGACTGCTGCGCACGGAAAAGAGACAAAAAGCGAGTTAGATCCCACGACACCAAAATCTAAGGAAAAAAAAAAAAAACCACATGTAAGCTCCTAGAGAGACCAGGAAAAAACAACCACCAGCATTCAACAGCAAAACTGGCAGACGATGGCGAGGAGGAGCTGGCTTTTATGCTCCAGCTGATTGGCGCTGATGGGGGCCAGGTGAGCTGACGACAGAGGCAGAGCAGGCGTGTCGTGATCGGATCGGGGACCTGGGAACGAGCAACAGCAGCTAACAGCAGTTCAGAGCAGGCTTCAAATATCCGAGCCAGATGCTGAAAAGCCCGCTAAAGCCCACACCATTGAGCCGTTTAAACTGGGTTGAGTTTTACTAGCTGGAAGAATTAATTATACATGTCAGAGCTGTTTATATGTGTGTCTGTGTGTGTGTTAGATGCAATGTTCGGATAAATATCGACTAGGGTGATAAGAAAGGATCCACTTACAATAAATAAGTAGTAGTAGTGTGATCACACAAATAACAACATAAGAGTTAAAACCTTCTGGCTCCAAACCAGTAATATGTTTAAAGCCAAACAGTTCACACTCAGTTTTACTATTTACTATTTATTGTACAAAGAAACAAAAACACCTGCCAAAGGTTCATTTCAATCAAGAACTGAGTAGGCATGCATATTTATCATCTTCTTTTGTTAGCGTTTTCACTAATCAAATGAAACAGAAAAAAAACAGGGCAACTGTTTTTGTGCTCGGCTCCATTAAAATGTTACGAGATACAACAGGGTTTTTAAAAATCAGAGGATTCTTAAACAAAACAATAAAGAGTGTGACAACAAGATAGGAGCTCTGCCATCAACTAAGAAGTTCTGGGGGCTTTTACGGGACATTAATAAGAAAGTGTGTTTGGCAGACCAACCATAAAACCTTTTCAGCCACAAGCTGTCCCCTTGCTGTCAAGTGAAAATATTAAATACTGGGGATAAATTTCTGCTGTGCTGAGCTGTAGGGTCACTGAGTTCAGGAAACAAATAACACCTGCTGTATACTTTTCAATGTAACTTATAATTACATGAATACCTCTTACGACATGTGTTGTACAGCTAACTGAATAGAAATTCTTCCCTGACCCATTATGTGTTCAAAATATTACTTTTCCTGCTGTGTGGTTTTTTTGTGCTTTTTAAAAAGAGGGGACGCCACAGAGGGGGATGAAGCAGTGAAGTGTAACACACACAATGATGTGTGCATGGAATGATGACACAGGCTCTATCCTGTGAAAACAGACTTTGATTTCACATCCGTCATCGCGCTCTCGCGTTTCACTGTAAGCGCGACGGAATGCAACAGCGCTGTAAACGTGCCTGGTAATTGGTAAACCGTTTTGTTACCACATGAATTATTCAGTTCTTGTGCTGGCTTCCAGACTGCTTCTTGCAGTTAGCTAGTCTAAAACTGTCGAAGGGAAGATTTATCACTTTGCTTGCTGTCAAATGGGGATATATTGGAAGGAGGCTTGTGGATTGCTTCTGTGATAAATATCATATTTATAAAGCCCAGGGAGGACTGATGGGGGTTGATAATTTCCCTTCATGATATATTTAATGCTGGCTCAGGCAAATACAAATATGAAATAGCAAAAGGGGGAAAGAAAGTGGCGTTTGAGTTATTATAACAATGGGGTGAAACTTCACCAAGACAGAAGGATCTATGGTTGAGACCAAAAGAGATATGGCAGGATGGATTTGGAGAGACAGAAGAAATGACAGGAAGAAGGACAACAACTAAGGAAGGAACCAGTCATGTAACATTTCCTTTATACTTAAATCTATAATATTCTCTCACCAAGATAAAAATATTGTACGTGTTGTTGAATTTGTGGCGGGTAATGTTGTATTACAGAACTGAAGTCTAGTAAGTACCTGACTGCTTGGCCCAATCTGAACCTGTATGCATTTCCAGTCCAGCACTCTCTGTTCTCCACAAAACCCTGCAGTAGTATATAGATTTCCTAACCTTTAGATATAAGTTATTAGATATGTCAGAATAAATGTCATTGACCTGTTTGTTTTCCAAAGCGCTTTTGCCAGATGCCCTTTGGCATCGACTTACAGCAAATCAAACTTTTGACATTAAGACACATCTTTGCTTTTCTCCTCATACCCTGACACATAACCTATTACGCAGACACCCCTCACTTTTTAGTTGAAAACACCAACTTTGTCAATTGAAAGTTGATTAATATTCAGAGGGAATATGATCAGAATACACCCTGCACTATTTGTTTGTTTTTCACAAGCATCGGTGAGTGCAGGGATAGTGGTTAGCAGAAGACAAATGCATGTAGCTGACTTTTTACACGTGTCTGTGAACTCCAATAGAGTTAAAATAAACAAGGCTTACACAATCTATAGTAAGTGTCTCAAGGCTCATACAGGGGGATTTAAGGATGTCCCAATAAAAACTTTAAGACCATGGCTGCAAAGTGGAGCTATTTTTAGCAATGGCTTCAAAACAGTGGTTCCATCGTGCACAGTGGTGTTCACCGATGCATGTGGTGCGTAACATCACAGAGACGAATGTAGTAACTTGTACGTTAAAAATTCAGCACGACTATCTCACAATGCAACATCTACAACTCCTGTTTACTAACCAACCACTATATGTACTATGTGTCACTATAGAGTGCTATGCTTAGGTTAAGTTTTGGAGTACAAAGATGGTAGACAAAAAGATTCAAGGACCAAGAACCAAAACAAATAGCAGAGAAGAGGCGCCCAAAGGTTGGGTTGGTGGTCGTTTGGAGCAGAGGCATGTAAACGTGCCTCTGCCACAGCCTTCCCCGATGGAAATCAGAAGAAAACAGCCAACAAACACTAGCAGCATAACACCTCTCTGCACTTCTCACTGCTGTGTATCCTGATGTGATTGTCACTGCAAGGAGCCTCATGCATATGCCACCATACTCGATGAAGAGCCATGGAAACAATGCGACTGATTGGTTTTTATTTTATCTCGTTTTTTGTTTGTTTGTTTATGTTTGGTTTTATTTTTATTCTTGCTTTTCATGGGATCGAGTTTGCTGGCCTCCTGTAAGATTAATTAACACGATAGCTTATGATGGATGACCTCAACTTTAGCTACCTAGGGCCCATTTATCACAGCAGGACAACAGAATTCTTTCATTATTTCTTTTCTTTGCTTCAGTTTCACCAGACGCAAAAATTTCAAGTTGTGTTTTCAATTTCTTTGGACCAACTAAAGATGATCCTCTGTCAGCCTTCCAAGATAACACTTTGCTGTGTAATGGTTATGGACCTCATCCAGAGACATTTGATCCATTATTAGTTATAAATCATCCAACTTTTTCATCATAAATACCATCATTCTTTTTTCTCAGTTAACTCTTTACGGTTTAAGAACACATGCATTGTTTTAGAAAAATACATTTGAGAAACAAAATATTAATGTGTTTTTAATTATTATTATTATTGGGTGTGTTGATATTATTATAAATTTTATTATTGTTACAATTTATGAGTCATAAATATGACTTGCATATGATTACATTTGACCTTTGCTAACTGTGTTTCAATCAAAATGTTAAAAAGGGTTAAGAGGGCGTCTAATAATGACTCTTCGAAGGTCAAGCTGAAAGTTTGCGGCACAAGTAATCATTTAAAGGCAGCGAAGCCTGGGGAAAGTAAGTACGTTCTCAAACATTCTGCCATCTGTAAAACAAGTGATTAAATTAATAATTCTGATTCACAGCAGGTGAGATGCAGATGGCAGAGTTGTAAACTGTTAATGAGGAGAACACATTACCTGTGCTGTTGATGCTTGTCTCTCCACAAAGAGAATTCTTTACTGTACAAGGTTTAAATTTGTTACCAACGAAAATCACTAGACCTTTTTCTAGGACAGATCAGGATTTCATAATAAATAACACACTCGGAAATAAACAACTGTTCTCTCGTGCACCTGCGGTCAATTTGAAGTAGCCATTTAATCTAATCTAATCCCCCAAATGCGTGTAGAGGGAAGTCGGAGCACCCACGAGACTCCAAACGGACACAAGGGGAGCGCACAAACTCCACGCAAGAGACTCCAGCCTAGACTGTTCATACTGTGAGATCTTACTGGTATTTACTGAACATTCTTACTGTGAGATGTGTGATCACAATGGTTTTTTTTCTCCTCGACTATTTATGATGGTTGTGTTAGCTGTTCATGTTTTAGTTCCGTCTTATCCTCCATGCCTCTGTCTTCCTTCCCTCCTCCTTCTCCTGCTGTCTCCTCCTTAACGCCCTTAACCGTTGTTACCCTCTTGTGTCTCACCTGTGTCTAAATGTCTTTCTTTCTCATGTAATTAAGCCCACCTCTCCGAGCTTCCTGTGCCAGACTGTTTTTTTGGGAGTGTCAAGTGTTACTCTCAGTGTCTCAATCTTCATCTTTAGATTACACCCGTTTGTAATATTACTTACTACTTAGATTACTGAATTCCTCGTTCTCTCCTGCTTTTTGAATTTGTCCGCTTGTATGGACTTCCATCTGGGATGATTATTGTA
>CAAE01010942.1:188797-204381 GCA_000180735.1 Tetraodon nigroviridis | reverse complement strand
AGGGCAGCTGCAGAGTTCATCTAAAGAAGTTACACTAAATCATGCAGGTTCTTGATTTAGGCTGAGAATGACAACAGAGCAAAGATCTGAGTTGGACTTCAAAAATAATTAGATTCAAGTGAAAAAAATAAATACTTTAAACGAGAACATTTACCTGTCTGTCGTTATCTGAACAATGGCGAACTGAAACTTATAGTGGCTGTTTTTGACCATGTACCAAACTACACTTTGTTTTTTTTCTCATTAATAGATTACCTGACACACTGACACACTAACTTCAAGAGTGCAGACCTAAAAGCAGCAACGGCCCGCGACGATCGTACAACGGCTGCAGCTCTCACCTTAATCTCTGTCACCAAGATGTCGGTGATGCTTCCGAGCACGGTCACAAAGTCAAAGACGTTCCAGGCTGCTTTTAGGTAGTTCTGTAAATTAAATGAGGCACCATCATACAAACCTCGCATTACTTTGTCGGTGCACTCTTGCAAGTATTAATAACTGTATAATAAACCAGTATGTGTGATGATATACCTCATTTCAATTGCATGTACAACACGAAATAATTTACAAATTTAAAATATAAAGAGGTAACATGTTAGATAAGGGTATTCATCAGTAACTACTATGCAGAATAAGGTCACAAAAAGTGACCTTATTAGTAAGGACTAATGAAAGTAAGGACTAATGAAGTAAGGACTAATGAAAAATTGTAATTAATTCAATAAATAATAATCTAAATAATGGCAGAAACTTTCAATATAGTTTCATATTGCAATAAAAATAATATTTCTTCTATAATAGTGAGGGTGATCAGAAACACTAATTTAAATGCATTAAAATTCTGCTTTTTCAACATATAAAATGTATATATAAATATATATATATACTGTGAGTGTGGTGGGGGAGGTGGATGTTCTATATATTTTCATGCCCTGCAGCTCAGATGGGTCAGTCATTTAGCTCACAATTGGAGGTCAGAGAGCAGTGCTGAGTCGTGCAGATGCAACGTGACGAGATTCTGATGAGATGAGATTCTGATGTTAAAAGCACACGTGAGCTCATCTATCATTTTAACATTTAACAATCAAGTGGTGTCTGCAAAAAGCTGTTCAATAAATGGGTGTGGCAGATGGAACGGAGCCAGACACCATCAGCGCAAGCCAGAAAGTGTCCTGCTGGGGAGATTTATGGATTTCTACGACCTAGCTAGCATTATCTTTCACTGACATGACTCTGACATCCTATTTTATTTTTAATTTCCCAACATGCTGTCACAAAGTGGCAGCATTTCTTAAGAGAATATCATGAGAAAACATATAACATTAGAAAATGATCATGTGCAGCAGTGCATCTGCTCACCAGTGGACCAAAGGCAATAATTTTGAGGATACACTCCAGTGTGAAGAGGGCTGTGAAAACGATGTTTAAATATTTCAGCATGGACTCATACAGGTCTGGAGCGCCATAGAACTAAGACAAGAGGACAAAGACAACATTGATCAGAACAGCTGAAAGAATTGAAAAATACAAGCCTTACAAGATGTAAACTGCGACATTTAAGCCCAAATCTTAAAATAATTTAACTGCATTGACAACAGTGGGAAGAGTCACTAGCTTCTCTTGTCTCATTTGGAATACTCAAAGGAGAAATGAAATGATCGGACTTCACGTTGCTACACTGAATAAATCACTTAGGTCCTAGCAGGGGTGGGCAAATGCAGTCCTCGAGGGTCACATTCAAGCTAGGTTATGTGTCCTAACAGGCAGAAATAGCTTACACTAAGGAAAAAAGGACCCCGGGTGAAAGTGTAACCTGCAATAAAAAAAAAGGTTCAAATCCGGCCCCAAGAACTGAATTTTCCTACCCCGTTTCATACTAGACTACTTTTGATTCTTCTTTTAACCAGGTGTAAAAGCCAGACACAGTGGAGCTTAAGGAAAGTAGTTAAAGTGTGAAAGAGTAACAAATATAGATTTTTAGACAACAGCTACAGGAAGAGGGCTCCTCTTTGCTACTAAAAAGATGCTTTTTATTCCGTACACGGAGAAGCTCTCGAGCAGTTATTTCCATTTGATGGCAAAAGCTTGTGTACGTGTTCTGACGCTGCAGCTCTTGTTCTGAATTTTAAACCACATCTGCGAGTATTTGTACTGTAACTATAACACGCGACGAAGAGATAAAGCACATGTGTCGTCTCCCACTGGTGAGCAGAAGGGCGGAAATACCTTCATCATCAGCACGACAGTTTAGAGGGCGATCAGTGTCATGATGGCGTATTCGAACGGAGGCGACACTACAAACTTCCACATCTTGTACTGGAAGGACAGCTTGTTTTCTGGCATGTATCTGGTCAGGGGCCTAGCATTGATGGCAAAGTCAATGCAAGCGCTCTGTTAAAAACAAAATAATATATTTTTTTAAAAAGCATGAATCCGTTTTCACATTGCTTGAAAAGATAAATATAAAAATTTATCAGAAAAAAAAAACCACTTGACATGCAGGAAAGAATAAGGAAGCTTGTTCTAATACAAAATGAAGACTTAAATAAATGAAAAGCTCTAATTTACTAGTCAGCATTAGAGAGATCAAAAACTAATAAAATGCATTTGAAGTAAATGGAAAGAGAGACATGATCAAGAAACCAGCTTTGCTAGGTCTTTCATTCGAGCAAACCTCAATTGATGTTGGAGCCAACTTTCCCGAAAAGTAAAACCCATCAAGCCTGGGATTCTATACAAATTGCAATAGCATTTTTGAAAGCGACTGCTCCGACTCATCCGCGAGAAAGGAACACGAGTGCCACACCTCGTTCTTTTCCAGGCTGCACTCTGACATGGCCTTGTCTCCTTGCTCCTGAAAGGTGATAAATGATCAAAGCCACAAATATGTTGACGAAGAAGAAGGGAAAAACCACAAAGTAGACCACATAGAAGATAGACGTCTCCATGCGGAAGCCTGGATTTGGACCCTGGTCTTCGTAAGTGGCGTCCACAGAATGTTTGAGGACCCTGGAAGACAGAAAAGTGCTACATTTTAACACACATTAGATGAGTGGTTACAATATTTCAGGGAATAATTTCTTTAACAAACGGGCAAAAAGGTCCAAGATGAGTGACCAGACAAAGTGTAGCCCATTAATCTCTTATGATGGGTGAGACAGTTGGTCTCAAGTTTTCGTCGCTCAGATGGGAGTGACCTGGGCCCCCTCCTGGGGGCTGGCTATGATGGCAAGGTGGTGGGGTCTTTGCACAAGGGGCCCCGCCAGGTACAGGTACAAGGTCAGGTACGTGAGTGCTCCTTCAGGGGGATGGGTTCCCTTGTTCTCCTGGGTGACCTTACTGATCATATTGGCAGCGACAGTGAAACCTGGGAGAGCATGATCGGGAAGATTTCCCCCCTCGATCTGAAAGCCGAGTGGTGTTTTGTTGTTGTATTTCTGTGCTCATTGCAGATTGTCCATAACAAACACCTTCTTCAAATGTAAAGGTGTGCACCGGCACCAGGACACCTCAAGTTGCAATTCAATGATCGACTGTGGTCCTGTCATCATATTGGCGGTATGTCCTGGACACTCAGATGAAGAGAGGGGCAAAGCTGTCAACTGATCACCACCTGGTGGTGAGTTGGCTCCAATGGTGGGGGAGGATGCCAGGGCTGCCCTTTGTCAACAATTCTGTTTATAACTTTTATAGACGGAATTTGTACAAATTGATTTGGTGATGATTAAACTGTTGGACGTCCAACAGTGCAGAGATATACACTGTTAGATCATACTGTAGAGCCAGAGGAACTCTTTAAACATCACAACAGCACCAAAAGTAGTCCCTGCTCAGTTTATTTTGTTATTAGCCTTCAGTCTATTTGAAGGCTCAAAGTCAGAAGAAGAATGTGTCTTTGTTATTGGAACTGTTGTTTCATTGTGCTGTCACCCTTTATCTAAAAGATATGTGATTTTTAAATGACTCTGCCAGGTTTCCGCAGCCTTTTTTTTTCTGTTTTGGGGTCAAATTTATATTTGCAGGTAAGTGCAGTAAATTGAAAAGAACAATTGAACGTCCTTGACAGAGAAGATTGATGGTGATAATCAAAGCCGCTGTAGCTCTGAACTGCAAGAGTAGACTTAAGCAATTTATATGCCCAAAGCCTGTGCGGCAAGGCGATTAACCCACAGTTTGCCCTTACTTACATAGGCCAGCCCTCTCCTGTGGAGACGGTGAAGAGAGTCAGAAAGGCCCACAGAACGTTGTCATAATGGAACTCGTACTTTTTCCATTCTCTTGGCTGAGCCGTCACCTGATCCTTGTCATAGTCCAGAAAATGACCCCTAAGCAGAAGGGGGAGGGAAAAAAAGAAAATTAATTCTCCTTACAACACCTGGATTACTTTTCCCCCTCTTCCTTTTCAGGTAAAAACAATAAATTCTGATTAAACATGATTCCGACGGGACCGGATGACATTGTTTCAGATTCCTCACCTGCAGTCTTTCTCCAAAACTTTGGACTCATCGGTGCAGTAAAAGAATTTGCCCTTGAAGAGCTGCACAGCGATTACGGCAAAGATAAACATGAAGAGGATGTAAACGATAAGGATGTTCAGGACGTTCTTCAGAGAGTTCACGACACAGTCGAACACAGCCTGGAAGAGAAGAAAAGTGGAGACGGTTGACAAAATGAAAACAGTCGGGATGTTGGGACGACTTTGTAAAGAAATAAAAGATTAAAAGTCTCCCTGAGAACTATGCTCTTCATTCATTTCAGCATTCATCTTTCTCTGTCCGCATATTCTGTCACTACGTCACATGACGTGCTTTGTGGCACTCCACTGACAAATAGCTCGCTAATATATAAGTGCAACATGAAGTAACGCCATCATAAAGTTTGTCTGCAGAGCCCTGACAGGGTGTACTTTCCCTACTTCCTGCTACCAGCTGCTGCTAGATTGCTCTGAGTAAGGGGCTGTGGAAGAATGTTTGTCTGCCAGCTCGGATCATTCTCAATCATCATTTCGATTACTCCAATCTTTCAGTTTGCATCGGGCCCATCAACTGCCTTCATGAGACTATCTTAACAAGAGGAAACAGCTGAGGCCTGTCTCACAGATCTGTCTTAGAATATTTTAGGCAATATTTCAAGTTTGGCATAAACAATTTATAACCCCCCCCCCCCATATTTTTTAAAGACTAAAATCTAACTGAAAAACAGGCTGCTCTTCCAGTCAGAGGGAAGTGATTTGTTATGAAATTATGTCTTGTGTTTCTAAAGATAACAAAAATGATCACAAACCCAATGTTTCTGACATGAAGCCTCTTTAAAAAAAATAATGTAATATGCTCCACATTTTAAGTTTTTAAGCTAAAGTTTCTGATCTCTGTATAAATGTCAAAGGATTTTGTCTTAACAAGTAGGAATCTGGGTCTTCTTGTGAAGCTTTTGTTCTCGGAATAAAATGCATGAGAGACTAAATGACTGCACCTTCAGCTTGGGCAGCCGTTTGATGGTCTTGAGCGGCCGCAGGACTCGGAGGACCCTCAGGGACTTAATTGTGTTGATGTCCTTCCCTTTTGTCCCTCTGTGCAGGCAAAAACCACAGTTAGTCCATCCAATAATGTGAAAAAAATTAGATTCCAGCAATATTCCATCCTCCAAATACAGAAGCTGGTGGTACCATGGTGGACATACTGGTAGAAATTTCTGATCTACCCTGTTAGTAGAGGACATGCATGGGAGTTAATAGTGTTATTTTACACAAGCATGCAACTAGATTTCCAAAATGAGTTATTACACATGTACCACATAATTTTCTTTGGCCATTAGAGTCATTTATGAATTTCTCTTGGAAAATAATAAAGTATATATCTATTTATCTATCTATCTGTCTGTCTGTCTGTCTGTCTGTCTGTCCGTCTGTCCTTCTGTCTGTCTGCCTGTCTGTCTATCTGTCTATCTAATTGCATTTCATTTTATTTTTCTGCAAAGCATCAGAAATTTAAGCACAACATTTTCACACAGTAGTTAAACAACTACTACACACTCGGAACATGTTAAACTTTCAATTTGACAAGAAAAGCATGCAGCTTTCTTGAAATAGAACACAAAAAGTACAGTTTTCCCAAAATGCTCAAAGAATTAGCCCCCCCTGTTTTGGGGAAGCAGTTTCTTTGCCAGAACCACGACATCAGCCTCTGAGAATGAATGACAGAAGGAGGGGGTAATGGAGCTTTACAAAGTTGCTGTTAGAAGGGTATTTTTTAAATAAATGAGTCACATTTAGACACATTTACTCACTGTGGCCATTGCTCTGCACATACTACAGTTAAAAAAGTATCATCAGATTGAGGTTTAGAAATAAAAGTCACCATGAGCAACTAGTTTAAAGCTATGTGAAGAAGAGAATAATCTATTGCACAACAACTAGTCAATAGGGAGGACTGTTGTTACTATCAAAACAGAAAAAGATAATTAAAAGCAAAATGTTTTTTGTTTTTTTTTTAATCATAAGCTGCCAAAGATTATGAACACGATGCAACCACATTTCTACAGTTCTTTGCTTTCTAATTTCAGGCCTTGTGAAAACGCAATGAAAAATGTGTGTATCTAAATTGAGAAAGAAGCGTGGTTCCATACGTTTACGCTTCGGGCGTTTTTCCTTTTTCAGTGGAAAACTTGACCGAAACCACATGCATCTCTCATGCTATAATGACTCATTTACCCTAGCATGCAATTCTGTCGATTTATCGGTCCTCAACACACTGAGATGTGTTAACACTCTCCCAATAGCTTTCAGAAGTGACCAGGGTTAAAGTGTGTGTGATAAGTAATGTGTTAAATTTACACACACACAAACTTCCTTCAGTTATATTTAAAGGAGATTCTCATGGTCACAATTAAGTTTGTGAGCAGAAAATGGCTCAGGTCAGACTTATTCTGGGTCCTGGTTTTGTCTTCTGAAAGTTATGAGGCAACATTCCCAATATTGAATTTTTCTTCTGAACATCCAAGTATTGGGATTGTTTTGTTTGTTTTTTTTCTCTTCTAAAAGGAAAAAGAGGATAAAGGGAGGGAGTCACAGTCATATCCCAAACATCTTGGGATATAGGGCACAAAGTTTGATCGAAAAGGTCACGAGGAGTGTTCAGTGTGTCACGTGTGTGTGTGTGTGTGTGTGTGTGTGAGAGAGGAGGGAAAGGGGGGTTGGAGGGGTGTAGGGGGTTTTGATCAATAATCAATAAGTTGATAGGGGCAGTTCCCACCTGGCCACGCTCTGTTGAGATCTGATGAGAAAAAGCAATGATAAGCACACAAACACAGAGTACTCAAAGAGCAAACAAAAGACAGAGCAAAAAAAACCTCTTTCACTGGTATCACAAAATGTATTTATAAAAAAAAAAAACAGCTTTATTTTTGTTGCGGCCCTAAAACTCGAGATATCAAACACACTAAAAAGAAAAGAAAAAAGAAACAGGAACACAACTGAAATTGTCCTATTAAACAGCAGAGCATTGGATGAGTCTTATTGAAGGATTTTATGGGCAATGATCATGTGAATACATTTTTTTTCAGAACAAGAAATTAAACGGGAAGAAAGAGACTGTGGTCTGAGTCAAACCAGCATTCCGTAGGCCACATGCCATGTCGAGGTAGACAATGCTAGACGGGAAGGTGACATGGGAGAAATGGATGAAGGCCAGCTGACTGGACATGATTAGATACCATTGCCATTTTCTACCTTTCATCAGGCAGGAAAGCGCATGGCATAGCTCTGTGAGCTATATTTGTAGGTAAAACACACTCTTCCTTTCATGAATTTTCACTCTCAATATGTCAAATAAGTAGCAGCTGCCTGCTCAGTTGCCCCGCAATTTTGCTAATGGTATAATTTAGAGCTCCACAAATGCAACAAGTATGTACATTTAAGCCTGTCTTGGTGCAAAATAAAAAAACCCCTACTATTTGTGAAACGTAGCACAGGTTTTGTAACATTTGACATGCAGGGAGCGAAGAGTGAGTTAGCAGTAGCAACATCTAACAACTAACAAATCTTGTTAATATTGTTCTACATCTGCCTGAATAGTGCATTTTACAGCTAAAGAAAACACAAAATTTAGCATCAAAAAATTTTGAATGTTA
The DNA here is from genome assembly GCA_000180735.1 of Tetraodon nigroviridis. NCBI lineage: Eukaryota > Metazoa > Chordata > Actinopteri > Tetraodontiformes > Tetraodontidae > Tetraodon > Tetraodon nigroviridis. The sequence goes on along the minus strand of CAAE01010942.1, from coordinate 196,254 downwards.
CTTGTATAAAGCTCACGTAGCTGAAAGCAGCCTTTAACTTTTCTGCATTTCTGTGTTTTGCTGTTTTGGATCACACAGATATTCTATAGCGTTTATATCCAGATCAGTTTCCAGGCCAATCACGCAAAAGGTTACCTTTTTCTTCAAACCAGGCATTGGTACTTTTGGCAGTCTGTGCATGTGCCTGTTAGCAACCAGAAGTGCGAAGTGTATTAAAATATCAGGGTAGATGTCTGCGCTGACGTTTGATCTGATACAACACCCTTCTTGGTTTCTTTGTGCGGGAAGTCAGTGATCGTTTTCTAGACATCTGCTATGTTTCCATACGTTTTACCAATCTTCTATTTTTTCCAAGACACTGAATTTTGGGTTTTCATTAGCCGTGCTCTTTAATCATTATCTTTTTGATGATATTCTGATTTATTGAGATGCACATAAATAAGCTGTATGTGAGAGAAAGCACATTTTAAAGTGGCTTTTATGTTCCTTGTGTTCACAAATAGCCAGCACAATTTCTTTTTCCATTATAATAAAGGGCAAATCATTTGACATTTACAGACAGTCCCTATAAACACATATTCCATTAGTGGAGAACAGGTGATTGTACTTACGTAAGATAAAAACAGATGTGACACAAACACGGTTATGTAACATGAAGATAAATGCCACGATGTGTGAGGCGGTGATGAGAAGAAGCGCAGAAAACGAAATATGACATTTGATAGGAGCATTTAGCTCAAAGAGGAAGGCTGCTGTAGTGATGGATAGGTGGGGAGACAATGCACACACACACACAAGAAGAATAACATGGATAGAAGACAGACAGACAGGCAGAGATCAGGCATTACCCCATGAGACTCCTGAAAGCAATCCAAGCCAGAAAAACAAAGCAGAGGGGAGGAAAAGTGAAAACAGAGAAGACAGGTTCACAAGTCAGCAACAGATAAGTGAAGTGAGAGCCATCGATGTAGCGGAGAAGAAGAGGGCAGCGCTGAATGACCCGTGAGGCAGAAATACTGCAAGTGCTGTTTGAAAGAGAATATATGATTCTTCCACCAGAGACTTTGACTGCGTGCCTGTGGGCAGCGGGGCACTTATTAACTCTCACTGACTGGAGGATGTCAGGTATAATCAGAACACTTCAACGCATCAGGCTCAGGTAAATGAACTACAACGGCAGCAGCGTTCTGAAAATATTTATGCGCTAAAAGTGATGAAACGAACCGAACTTTAACTTGTCCACTGAATTTAATAAATTCTGCTGTGAGCTGGCATCTGTCCAGGGTGCAACCCCCCACATGACCCAAAGGCAAATGCATTAGCCCCCTGTTGACTCCACTCAAGGATAAAGCAGTAGATGATGTACGAAAGTTAATCGTTATCATTTATTATTTACCACAATAACGCATTGAATATGCAGTGGGTAGGGTATATGTTTTCACCCCATCGGTTGTTGAAAACCTAAAGAATTCTAAAAAATTAGGAAGATGGGAAAATGGCCCAATAGGTGCAAATAAGCTTGCCAAATGGTGTGCTAAAAATACAGTTTCCATTTAGCACCATTTAGTTCCAAGAAAATAGTGAAATATAACACCGAATCCTGCGGGTGGGTCAGTCAAAAACATCCCGGAGCAATGTCACCCCTTTTCTTTTGTACAAAGCATGTCATCTGTTGAAAGTGTACAATTACGGAAAACTCACGTGCAGGCGAAGGCCACCAGAGCTCCACTGACAACGATGAAATCCAAAATATTCCAGAGGTCACGAAAGTAAGAGCCCGGGTGAAGGAGCAGTCCAAGGTCAATCATCTAAGGGACACGGAAGAAGCAAGAATGACGGGGAATGGAAATTCAAATAAGACCTATATTATCAGTGTATTTTTTTTTTGAGGCTTTCTAACCTTAATCACCATTTCAAAAGTGAAGACTCCCGTGAACACGTAATCCAAATACTTGAGAACCTGCATCACAGAAGGACAGCTGAATGAATCCACTGACAGATGCTGATGAACACTCTTCTGTGCTTTCAAAGGTCTCAAACCTTAAAAATTCTCAACTCACCAGAACTTATGCAAACGACCTCAACACTCACGCAGCAACACACAACAAGCACTTAGCTTCCTAAAGCGTGCCCAACCCAAAAAAGCACATGCCAAACTAAGAGGAGGCACACTGGCTCATGTACATTACCAATCTTTGCTTAATAGAATTGTTCTGTGTGTGTGACTTGCAAGATGTTTATCCATGAAGTCAGTGTGACTCACATTGTTGCGTGGCGCATTGGCTTGCACGGGGTCCTCAGCTGCCAGAGCAATGCTGCTCATGGTAATGACTATCAGGATGCACATTTCGAAGTAGCGTAGGTTGACCACGTAGTGACACAGCCGTCGAACCCTGCACATGGACAGACATAAAAAAGTATATACTCAGAGGGGTGACAGATAACTAGATTTTTCCATAACAATGTCAAAATAGAAATCACAGGAAAAAAATAGGCTGAATAAAGTTGAACTGTGTGCCATGGCGCTGCCCACACAATAGCAGAGTTCTCTTTTTTTTTTTTTGGATGCTGGTCGCAGGAGCAATTTCAGCATGTAACAACACAACAAGGATCAGAATGTGAAAATAATTTGTTCTGAGGATTCTGTGATCTACCCACGCACTGGTAGTTTACCATCAACTTATTCTGGCTCAAATGCAAGCTCAGCTGCCAACTCTAACATTCTTTAGTTTCAACCATTTTGCAGTCTAACACAACAAAGCTAGCATGAAGAGGGACTAAGGAATATTAGGTACTTCTTTGGTAATGACAGTATTGTGTAATAGTGGACTGCAATCAATCAAACAGTCAGCACTGGTTGAGATTTCAAAAACACAAAGAGCAGTACAATCCAATAATACCGTGCCCTCGGGTACGGGCGCAACTTAAATCATTTCGTGTGGGTTCGACTTTCTGCTGTGCAATTGTTTTGATTTAAACTAAACTATCAATGGTCTCCGTTCACCACCTGCAAGTTTGAACTTACGGGTTTGTTTGCCCAAAGATAAACATCGAGCTGTAGGGAAGCATCTGCCGGGGTCCGTTCACCTCCTCGTCTTCCTCCATATTTTTCTTCTCCTCGCGGATTTGGAAGTTCTCAGAGTCGATGTTGTTCACTGGATTGGAGGAGACGGGTACATAAAAAGGCAAACTTTGGTGTTTTTCAATGCAGAATGAGGACACTTACTGGGTATGAGGGTAGTTTCCCCCGGTGGAGCAGTAATGGTAACGGGGATGTGGATGGCATTGCTGTTTAGGCCAGCCTGACTGGCCCTGGTGGAGTTCTTTAGGTTATCAGCGTCTTCTTGCTTTTCTCCAGCTGTCAGGCTGCTGCGCATGGCCTGCAGAGCAGTCGAAGCAAGGCCATCCTCTTGAGCATCTGGTATCTTCTCCCTGGGGCAAGAGATGTTTATCTCGTCACAGACATAATATTATTTGGCTCCTAGCTTTTTCAGCAAAAAAAAAAAAAAAAAAAAAGACCTCATTGCTCCTGGGAAGCAAATCGCAAATTTTTGCAGGAAAGTTGAGTTTCAGTGCCCAATAAATAATAAATTGGAAAATCAAAATGTAGTTTTTGCCCGCATCATATACACGAGTATAAATTAGTCATATTAAATATATTTCATGTTATGAAATGGCTTAAAATTTGTCCTACCAGTGACTTTTGGTGCCATTTTTGTTCTTCTTGAAGTCGTCTCCATCCCCCGCAGGCTGGGCTTTCATATGAGAGCCGTGTCCCTTCCTCTCCCCGTTGCTGTCTCCTCCGCACTTCCCCTTCCGATCTCCCTGGGAACCATTTGCGATCATGCCGTTCCCCTCTTTTGGCGGGCGATGGGAGTGGTGGTGGCGATGGACCCTTTCTTCTCCTCCTCGCACATCCTTGGTTTCCTCCTCAGGGGAGCCGTTGTGATGGTGGTGGCGGTGCCTGTGTCCCTGCCCTCCATTGCGGCTGTGGCTTCTCTCCCCTCTCCTCTCCTTTGACTGCGAACCGTTGCCGTTGTGATCTCTGCTCCGGATATGATGTGTGTGGTGCCTCCCGCCCCGACCATCGCATCCCTCCCTATTCTCCCCGTTCCTGTCGCGGTGTCGGTGATGCTTCCTGGGGTGCCCTTCGTGATCAGACTCCAAATGCCCTCCCTCAGGAGCCCGTATGGGCTTGTCAGCTCCCCTGGCCTCTATCATAAGGGGCCGATCCAGATGAGTCTTCATGTCGGGATGCAGGTGGAGGGCAGATGACATCCGGCGGCGCTCCTCTGGGTCAAGCTCGTTGAACAAGGCCTCGCTGCTAGCCCTCATGTTGTGTCTCCTCAGCTGGTTGGTCCTCTGCTCCCACACAGACATGGTCTTTGCAGTCCGCTGCTGCTCTTTACTGGACACATGGATCAAACCAAGAGAAAATCTTCATGTGGCAGTTAAAACAATAACGTGTCTCATGCAGTTCGTGTTGTGAAGATTACTGAGATGTCTTTGGGTAAAACATGGTCTTCGGTTTCATCCATAGAGGAACCACCATTTTAATTTTTGGCTTGTCAAATTATCAGTCTCATTCAATTCAGAATGCATACAGAGAAAATTGTCTTCCCATTTTGGTGTCATACCTACACACTTGCTTCTTATTTGAAGTCCTAAAAAGTCTTTTTTTTCACATTGCTTAAACAGACGTATAAAAATATTAGGTCTAGCATATAAACACACTTTTTTTTCCCTGTGCATATCACTTTGGGTTGCACATTTGTTTTAATTGTAAATGTAGCCAAAGCTAACTTGGCATTTGGCTGACAGACAAAGAGCCCCGATTTCAAAATAAAATGATATATCTGTGATTTTCAGTAGTATTTGACAATTAGCATCTCATAAACTTTGTTTGTCTTAGACTCTCAATAACAGCAGAAAGGATAACCAAGCATCGAGATCCTGTTTAAATGTTGCAAATGGCAAGAGGAATGTGGTATTAGTAACGGCCATGTCTGAAATGTGTTATGTTCTTTCATGAAAACAACAAGTTGCTCAGGGAAAAGATGAGAGAGATAATGCCAACATGAGGCTTCTGAAAATGGTAATTTCTGGAGAAGTGAGTCATGATTATGTTCCCACATAGCATGTGTCAAAGCACAGCCTTATCTGTAACTCCTAAATGATAGATTTACACTTTAAGTTATGCGGTTGGTTAAGTTTGTTCACATCTGGTCACCTCGTACACTCGAGTTTCGTCGGGCAGGGGAGGAGTGGACACTTTCTCTGTAACTACACAAACAAACACATGAAGCCAGAGACAGCAATGAATTGCTCCGTTTTCTGCTTCAGTTTGATTACTTTAGATATCAACTTGGATCATTTGTGGGCAAAAGAGGAAATGATACAGTTCAGTGTCCATATTTCAGTTAAGTGCATTCACAAACAATCAGTCATGCATTTTCATTGACAACAATGAATTGCATTAGCATCATATTTAATTCACAATGTGAATTAACGAATATCTGTTGTGTGTTTTTTGTTTTTGACGTGGTTTCTATTTGTGTTTTGTTGTTTTAAATAATGAGAAGATTTTGTTTTACTGGCAATGAATAAATGGGAAGTTTGGTTAATGAAAGTCTGGAGTGGAGTTGTTGTCAAGACAAGGGGGTGAGAAGAGAAACAAAGAGAAAAGGGAGGGCAAAACAGTCGAAAGGGGAGGGGGGGGATATTAACGTAGTGATAACTCACGGTGACTGAATGCTGTTGATGGACGACCTGCGAGAGAGTGCATCTCGATTTTGCTTTACAAAACTGTACATGCAGAACAAAAAAACAAAAGAAAAATGAGACAAAACTGCAAAGGGGGACAGGCAGAGAGTGAATTTCTCTGTCCGCCTGCCTCCCTTACAGCAAAACACTAGTCTGTGCAACTACTGTAGCAACACAAGTGTTGTTAGCAGAGAAAACAAAAATATTAACTGAAAGTTAAACACATCATTCATTCCAAAAATAGAACTTGCTTCTATAGGTGATAAGATTTTTTTTTTGTTTGTTTGTTTGTTTGTTTTCTATTTTTCATATATATATTCAAAATTTAATTTAAATTTACAGAGATTGTTTCTACGTAGGTAATTTGAAATAAGTCCCTGTTTTCTCGCTGCAACAACTCACACAATGTATGCGCTTAATCAAAGGAAAGTACAACACAGTACAAAATAGCACTCTACAAAATAAATTACTGTCAAAAATTTAAACGTAATCTGAGACATGGAGGCAGCACACAGTCGCATAATAGAAGTCATTACAGTGAAGATGAAAGTATAGTTGGCTGATTTAAAGCTCTTCATAGGGAGGAAGAAGTAGGTCTAATTAAGGAACAAATGCGCATCAAAGATGATCACTCTGTCAAAAAGGCAAATGGACCGCAAGAGTTATATGGTGCATAATTAAATCCAACATTAGCCAAAACAGACAAGTGTCGGGAGAAAAGCCCGTTTGGACTGCCGGAGTTACGTACTGCAGTCGTTAATCACTGACACAAATGTTCCCATTTTCCTGGCTGCTTACCCTTGACAGAATCTCTGATCTAAAAATGGGCCAAGATTGGAGCCACAATTTATTTTTTATATTGAAACAGGTCAATCCCAGGGGAATAGGTTGTTAGACAGTTGTTCAAGTAAGGCGACATCCCCAATATTTTTGTATCATCTGTCTGGAAAAAAGGTCGGGGATGACTAAAGATACAGAAATACTGACATCATTATAATTTTGGGAACGTTTGACTTCATTGTGGATAGTTCAACTTTCTCAAACAGGCTTAAAATATTGGATAGCTAGTGTCTTAATTACTCAGGAAGATGTACGAGGCTTAAATTACAACAAACCCGTCCGAGGACCCAGCTTATCGGACACTTCTTATCTTACTGGAAGACCACCAGCAAAGGATAATTATACTTTTCTGACTGGAAGAAGGAGTTTTTTGGGATCACAGGTTCCTGCTTTTCATTCACTGATGGGTTTAAGGCTTCAACAATGCAAGTAGAACCATTACGTGATATTAAAGTACATGACTATAATTAAACAAAACATGTACTGATCATTGTAATGACTGTAATTGTTTTAATAGGGTGGAATAAAGGAGGCAACACTCACAGTGGGTGTAGATGAGTATCTCAGCTGACAACGTCAGAACAGAACGCTAAGCCAATAACACTCATTTATGGAACAGGGAGGAAGAAATTCTCATAGGGGAAAAGGGACACAAGCAAACTCACGCGGCGATTGAGATGTTGGCTGCTGACATGGGACTGACTTCTTTCACCTCCAAAGCCTTCTGCAGTGCAAGCTTTTTATTGGCTGCCTCCTCTTGTTCCTCTTCGTCCTTTAGAGAACAGAAAGCGTAACACATTTTGACATCTTTATGCCTAGAATGGTTTAATGTTTTTTTTCCTCTGCTGCTGGTT
>CAAE01010942.1:178121-188540 GCA_000180735.1 Tetraodon nigroviridis | reverse complement strand
GGATCCCATGGTACATGACAGCATTCCAGTCCTCACCCGTTAGAATCTGAAGAAGACAGATGAGTCCAAGAGAAATGAAAATCTCTTCAGTGTGCTGAATTAAATTACTGTGCAGACTGGTGGACTAAATTAAGGATTAACAACGAGCCTATTAAAAGGCAGAAGGTACACGGAGCAGTCACTTCCTCTGATTAAACGGACTGATGACAATCTTGATTGTTTTTTTTTTTTTCTTCTAAACCGGTATTCTCACATTTTTTTTCAGATAAAGAGGCACCGACAGCATGCGGCAGGGTAAAAAAGGACCTTACCTGAAACACAGTGAGGATGGCTGCAGGAAAGGTGTCGAAGTTCGTAGTAGGAGTTTCGTTTTCAAAGTTAAACCTAAAGAGAAGATAAATTCAGGTTTTTTTTAACTACTAAATCAATGAAAACTTCATATTACCTGTAACTGACTTGAGATCGCTAATGCCAGATTATAAAAGGATATCTTAATATATATATATATATATATGTATAATCCACAAGTCAGAGATTGTAACATCTATGTACATGTGGACATGGTTTATGGGCTGATATATGGCTGATTAAGGTATAGCCTGGGTCCATCTTTATCTCTTGTAGATCTAATATAAATCTCATGAGCATGTTTGGAGCCATGGCCTGTTGATTGGGCTTTACAAACTGAGACAGTGAGTTCCCAACATTGATTGTCATGACCGTGCAAAGCTTAGGAGAAAATATAAATACCCAAATACAAGAGACAGATGTGTTTTTGTTCTTTACTGGATCAGAAATAGACATTTATTTTCTATTTGCAGCTGGACAAAAAAAAAAGGGAAAAGGAATGAAGTTTACCACATTTTTATCAAGAAAAAATGCGTGATTTGTTTTGATGATTACTTGGCTGCCCTCTAGTGGTTGTCTCAGATGTAAGCAACTATTCGACATTTCTCGCACATCATTGAAAAAAAAAACTTTATAATATCCGATGCGCTACCTTGGTATCTAAGTTGGGTGAGGAAGATGATACCTAGTAAACCTTTGCAGTGCCGCAGACACGAACGAGAGGTAATGGGCATGTACCGCTTTGAAAATAATACAAAAATCACTGAGCTTGAACTAAAGATGGCACATCAGCAGGGTATGAACATAGGAGCGTTTTTAAGGATTTTAAATTATGTATTTTTGTCACGATAACATCTTTATACCTTTGGCTACATCATTGGCCAGGATAATCAACCTGTATCTAGTCTTTAATTTGCGCAGGCATGGAGGAGTAAGTCAATAAACCTTTTTCTTATGTCATTATTCTCTCTCTTCCCCCTTTCTCTCTCTCCCTCTCTCTCTCTCTCTCTCTCTCTCTCTCTCATTACTGCACCCTTTTCTCCCCCACCCTCCATTTTGCCCACGTCACATCACAATGTCCATTTCACCACATAATCCTCTCTGTTTTCTTCCCTTCTCCTCTTTTCAGCGAGGCGGGCAAAGGGAGTGGCGGCGGTTTTCGTGTGAGTGTGTGTGTGTGTGTGTGTGTGTGTGTGTGTGGACCTCTGTTTGCTCTGATAATAGGGATTGGGGGAGTGCGATGTTTGGCTTCCAGGCAGCATCTGCAGGGACTTCATTAAATCAATGCTGAAAATAAGAGTCATGTGAGGCCAAACTCCAAACAAGATCATGCTCTGAAGAACAGATATGGAGTGGGTTAGGGCGGGGCTGGAGGAACAGACTGCAGCTGCTGCTGCAGCAGGTTGAAATTGTCGATCGAGACATGCAGATATTATTTGCGGACATGATGAATCAAAGATACCAGGACACACATGGCAACCTATAGTCAGTGTGTGCGTGTGAAGAGGCAGTAACAGTGTCTGTAAAGCGTCTTGACCATTTTCGTGCCGCTTTTCTTGCAATTTGCGATGTGGAAGCTGCAGTCTTCTCGTGAACGTCTGACAGCAAGCAACACCATCAACAAAAAAAATCATTATTCCACTGAGGTAACTCCTATGCATTCTACCACAATTAGTTTCATGCTGTGCCTCTCGACATAAACAGACCTTCGATTTAGGCTTTTTATTTTTCCGCTTCTCACAGTTCTACCAGGAAATTATATTTGTTGATAAGAGCTTGAGCATAAAGTGTTACAAAACATCTCATATTATTAAACTGTTCAAACAAATGTTTTACATGTTGAAGCCTATTTTGAACATTTGAACTTGCATCCTTAGGGCTATTAATAAGTCGACTTGTTAATAAAAAAGAGAAAGTTTTTTTTTTACAAACGGGCTGCAAAAGAAAATGTTTTAAAATCTTAAAATAATGGTCAGCTTAAAGCAGTTAGCTCTGCTTGTTGCAGACACCATGTGGATGATGGTCTCATCTCACACATGTCCATCAGAGCCTAATTTAATACTAATGATGGCGCAGGCTGGAGGAAGACTTGTTGCTATAGCAACGGCTCACTACCTTAAAGAGATCCTGGTGTGTTGTGATGTTTGTGAAGGCCATCAGCCTGGCCAGATGTGACTTGAGGACTGGGAGCAACATTTTAGACTTCCAGACAGACACACAAACACACACAGACACACACACACACACACACAAACTAGCCTCGGGTCAACTGTCTCTGTGAAAACTGTTTGGAAAAGGTTTCTATAGAAAAGAGAATCTGTTAATACATTTGAAGTTAATCTCTACAGATTTGAATCCCAACTGGAATAGAGTAGAATAAATTGCACTAGTTTGTACTGAACATCGCTTTTCCTGCTGAATGCGGCGTAAAAAAATGAATCCACACTCAATGAAGTAGGATCATCGGTCTAAGCCGACGAAGGCTCTACAGTTCATTCCCGAGACGACTAAGACTCTGTTGGAAATCCATCGGTGACAGAGCACGATACAGTGGATTTCAGAAGTGTGAAGGTTTCAGCGGTGGAGATAGAGAGGGTAATTTTCCACTTTAATTTGTACGTTTCAGCTGTGCTCAGATTGTTAAATATAACAAGAGCCTCTACCAGATTTAAATAATTTAAAAATTCTCTTCTTTTTTTTTCATAAAATGATGTTTTTTTTGTGCTTTTCAATGGAAAACATAAGCTTCAAATATCACGTGTGCCAACACACTTTAAAATTCCAAATGTGTAAATATATGTAAAAGGTTTCAACATCAACGGCAACGATGTGTAATGCTAAAGCAGCCAACTGCTGCCATGTCTGAGTATCTTGACGGATGAAAAGACAGGAAGTAAAATGCGTGCACGAGAGAACCGGGCTTCCAAATAGCTTCAGCCAGCCAGGGATCAGGAGGTGTTCATGTCATTAGATGGCACACGGCGCGTGCTGAGAGTGATATCAAAGAGCCACAGACAGCTCCACTGCTGTGCCAGCTACCTGCTGTGCAGACAGGTCTGTCAGCGCTGCCACAATGGGCCAGGGAGCACACACCAGGGTGTGTGTATGCGTGCGTGCGTGTGTGTGTGTGTGTGTTCAGGGAGGATGAAGAGAGAGAAGAGATGTGTGTCTGTACGTAAACATGAGAGATCACTCACTGTCCTCCAAAGAGCTGCATGCCCAGCAGAGCGAAGACAACAATAAAGAGGAAGAGGAGGAACAGCAAGCTGATAATAGACTTCATTGAATTAAGGAGGGAGATCACGAGGTTCCTTAGTGAGTTCCAGTATCTGCGAGGAAGCAGCAACAACAAAATGAACAGAAACAGTTGTGAGGAATAGCATAAAAAAGCATAATAAATTGTCAGTAAAGCAAATAACCTCAAGTACGGAAAATACTTCAGATAATTGCTGACAAACTGGTGTAAAAAAAGGCTGCCGCTTCACAAAAGCATCAAAAAAAATCCTAAAACATGGGATGCTTTGTTTTAAAACAATGTAATAAAAACACCTGACGTGCTGTGCTTCCTTAAAATGTACATGTGTGTAGCTTGCGTTGACTTACTTGGTGACTTTAAATATCCTGAGCAGTCTCAGGGCTCGCAGCACGCTGATGCCGAAAGACGCCCCTGGTTTAATCATGTCCCAGATCACCTCGCAAATGCTTCCCACGATCACCTGAAGAGCAGAGCGGAGCCGGTTAAATCATCAGCAAGTCTGAAGCCCGATCATTCCTCCATTCCCTGGTGTGACTTACCCCAAAATCAAAGCAGTTAAAGGAAGAGTGGAAGTAGTTCCTGACTCCTAGGCCGTACATCTTCAGGGACATCTCCGTCAGAAACAAACCCAGAAAAACAAACTCTGCTGTGTCTGTTTGAAAAATCCAGGAGAATCTGGTTATAACAATCTACATTTTGAAACAATGGCTGAATATAGGCGTTATCCTGCGGGCGGGGGGGACTCACAGAGGGCCCGTGTGAGCCACACCGGCTGGTCATAGTGGACGATGGCCACGCACAGAGTATTCAGGCCCACCACGCACAGAACGATCCAATAGAAGCTCTGAGCCTTCACCATGCGACGGATAAAGAACCGGATCCTTTTCTCTTTACGTCGGAAGTAGGAAGAGCTGTCCAATTTACCACTGCTTTTTACGCTGGCTCGACCGAATGGAGAGCCAGGAGGAGCTGCAGAGATGGACAAAAAGACTTCGCTACAGATCTTTACAAACCACATTCTGCTACTAGAAAAATCAAACTAACGTCTCCAGGATTAAGAGCGCTGCCACGTTGGAGTGTTGACCTGATTTGGAAGAGGATTTTTACACTGCAGTGTGTTGTTTAAGATTTTTTTAAACTTGGTGAGGGTATATTAATGAAACTACTGCAGGAGCACACATGTTAAAGGGTAAAAAACCCATTTTGATGTTAATTGAGTTGAGAACCTAGGGCCTTTATGTAAATTTGGCCTTTGAATTTTTTCTATTTAATCTGATATGCTGTAAAACCAGCTTGGTTGATATATTAACTGGTTTTTATTTCATCCAAATACACACGTTTACACCATTCTGAGATGTTGTGTTTTTTAACTACTCTTCAGTTGTGCTTTTAAGCCGTAATTGACAGCCAGCTGGATTTTAAAGAAAAGAAAAGAACAAAAAAAAAATATATGTATCTCGAACTTTTAGGGACAATTTTCCTGTCCACTTTTTTTTTTGCTAATGATCCCCAAAAGCAATTTTAAGCCCGTTTCTTTTACATCAGGACAAGTAACACCTACCCAGGGGACCCAAAAAAAAGCGCCTAAAAACCTTCTCAGCTGTTTCTAATTAGAAAAAGAAAAGAAAACATTCACAAGCAGGACTGCGAGCGCTGCGTGTGTGAAGATAAAACGTGACTGCGTAGCACATTATCATATGAGAAATGGGGATGAGGTGAGAGAGGACGAAGGCAACGAAAACAAATTAGTCATCCTTTGCCACACTTATTCTCGTTTCCAGCACGCGGAAAAGTAATTACATGTTGTATTTGAGTAGGAGGAGAAACTCGATATTTCGGGTGGGAAAAGAAAAATCGGGGAAAAAAAACGCTGCAGGTGATTTTACTTTATTTTAATTTGACAGCTTAATCAGAAAATGTACTTGTAGCCCCCTTAAGGTTCTGATAGTCAAGAGGGACATTCAAGAGGGTGTCTTACCGTTTAATATGGTAAAGCTTCCAAAAAAAAATGTTTTACAGTGTAAAATAACAAGGATGAAGCAGGAAACTGATAGGGAGCATAAAAAGCGGAGGATGCAGGTGACAGACTTTGTCTCATAAAGGTCAACAGCAGCAGGTCAGAGGTGATTTAAGAGCTGATACATACCAACAGAAGAAATGTCTGCAAAAGGATCATCCCCCTCCTCTGCACTGATAAGGTCATTTTTACCCTTTTTGGCTTTGTTTCGTTTTAGGACTGCAAAAAAAACAAAAGAACAAACATATGAATACCAGAAGAAGAGGGACAACTACAACCACCATATGTGCCATAAAAAAGGCAGCCGGTTGGTAGAATCACATGAAAAACTGAATAGTCTTAAACTCAATGACATAAAATAAAGGTGGTATAAATAATTTTTTATAGGAGAGATAAAAAATAGATCCATAAATCACGCCTAAAACAGAACAGACCAAATCCTTCAGGATTTAACAAGGTTATTAATTAAAGTCAGCTGTAATTAAAAATACTATTCCCAACTTTGGCAGATCCTTTTGTTTTTCTTCTAAAAAGGAAGCAATTAAAATAACCTGTTGGGAAACAATAGCTAGCAGTACTGAAATTTTACAGGGAATTCTTTAAGACGTTTAGCCTTTTTCTAAATGGCACATGTAAAAGATTATTTCTCAGCTGTGACTGACACTTTGCTGTGCTTCCCGCAACTGTCAATCAGTCACCTGAAGGCCAAGTCTACACACACTTAGAACTGTGGGTTCTTCTAATCCCTAATATGTGTCCAATTGCCAGAATAAGACAGCTGCTGCTGCTGCTGCTGCTGCTGCAGCTCCTTCTACCAGAATCATTGGCAATAATGTGTTTGCTGTCTGCGCCCATGTTTTAGCAAATGCATTTCTTGGATGTGTGTGTGAATGTGTGTATGTTTATGTGTGTATGTGAGTGCATGTGCATGGGACCATGGTATATAGCAGTTTACTTAAAATAAATCCCATCTCAATGCAGCTGTAAATCCACTAATCAATTTACATGCAGAAAGAGAGGGAGAGAAAGAGAAAGAGGGGGGACATCCTAAATTATGTTAAACTGTATTTCTTTAGGGTAATTTCCTAAAATAATCCTTAAAATGAGAATTCTAACATGACTTGTGTGGGGAAAAAAATCTAATTTGAAACATTTCACAAAGTAAATTAAACGGGAGGTAAATCTAGAAAATGTTGTGATTTTATTTTTTACAAATACTGTTTCACAATAAACAATCCAAACTTCACCTCAGATTTGATAAGGTGAATTGGTTTTGGATCAATTTATGACAGGAAATTATGGATTTCTACTCTGTACGCCTGGTTTATCACCTTCCTTCCTGGTGACATCCCAAGAGAAATGAAACAGGTTCTTTTTTTTTTTCTACCTGAAAGGTTTTGCGTTCTTCTGTACCATGCGCTGTCCAATGGGGACTTCTCCTCTGCAATCTCATCCTCCTCCTCCAGCAGCACTTCCTCTGCAGTGAGAAAGAGAGAGAGAGAGAGAAAGAGAGAGCAGGGGCGAGGGGAGGGAGAGAGAGGAAGTTCAACGTTCTGTCAATTTTTCATTATTTCCTAAAAAAAATTGAAGAGACCAAACCTGATGCAACCTTATGGAAGAGGCTCACCTGCTTTGCAGATCCACTCCAGGTAACCAGTCAGCTCTCGCTCGATCTGTTGCTGCCTCCGAAGCTTTAAGAACTCCTGCCTCTTTTCCACGCGCTCTCTCTCTTTGGCAAATTCACTGTTTAAAACCCACACATTTGCAGTATTCTTAGATTTATTCGGAAATAACTCTAAAAATAAATATGCTAAATCATGAATAGAATTCATTATCGATACATAACTTTACACTGATGGCGGGATAACTAGTCCGCATTAGACAAGCATAACAACAGTATACTTCAATTTTTTGTATTTGTAATAGATTTTGATAGG
Source organism: Tetraodon nigroviridis (assembly GCA_000180735.1). NCBI lineage: Eukaryota > Metazoa > Chordata > Actinopteri > Tetraodontiformes > Tetraodontidae > Tetraodon > Tetraodon nigroviridis. Next base: position 180,982 of record CAAE01010942.1, on the reverse strand, counting down.
ATATTAATTGCCTCCTCTAATAAATATTACCTATTCACAAATAAACTTGAAGTACTCTTTGACTCAACAGCCAGGAAATGAGACACTTCAATCATCTCAGAGACTGGTCAGAAAACTGACAATGTGTAACAGTCCGGATATCTGCCAAAAAGACTCGCTCTTCCTCACACACAATGTGAGACAAGCCATCAGCTTGTGAAATTGGTGTTATCACAGGAAGCACAGAGACTTCAAACAGAACAGAAAGTGATACCTGTGTGGGTGAGAACTCCACATTAAAAATCAATGTTCAGCTGCAAATGGGAGCGAGTGACCTTTTTTTCTACTCCACTGCTCCCCCATATTGCTACCAGTATATTATATAATAACGAAAGCTGTGCAAGTAAAAATTAATCTTTACAACCCCAAATTTACTACAAATCAGCATATGTCAATAAAAAGGACTACTCATGACACCCGCAAAGTTATTTTATCCAATCATCTTTTTTTTTTTTTTTTTTTTTTTTAACAAGGCTATAAAATGGATCTATCCATAACAATGAATGTAACAGACTCACCCTGATAAGACACCCAGCACCAGGTTGAGCATGAAGAAGGAGCCGATGATGATGAGAGGGATGAAGTAAAGCCAGTTCCAGGTGTTTCCTGCAACGTCATTTGTCTGGACACACACACACACACACACACGCAAGTAATTAGCATCACAAGCATTGTGACAACTCCTTTTTTAGAACTTGTGCAAAGTTCAATCAGCACAAAGGGTCAATTTTCAACATGAATTTTAAAAAAAAGTGTAAAAAAAAAATAGAAGTATCTGGAATTTAAAAAGTAGCTCATTATTTTGACAATGTCTGGTTGTTTCTCACATACCAAACTAACTGCCACAAAAAAAGCTTTTTGCCATATTTATGTCAACTTTTCAATTTCTAAAAAGCAATTGCAAAAGTCCCCATATGCACAGGAAGCCTTCTGGATGATAAAGCCTAAAAAATGTTTCTAAAAATGCTGAATTGTTCTACTGTCACAGCAAAACAACTGCATGATTCAACCGCAGTTAGGTCTCACGTGCAAATCTGAAAAGTTTATGGTTCAGTATGACTAGAACAGAGAAGAGAAGAGAAGAAAAGAGGAGAGAAGAGAAGAGAAGAGAAGAGAAGAGAAGAGAAGAGAAGAGAAGAGAAGAGAAGAGAAGAGAAGAGAAGAGAAGAGAAGAGAAGAGAAGAGAAGAGAGAAAAAAGAATCAAACAAAGAAGCTTGTTTTTACAGGTTACATTAATTAATTTGAGAAATATTCAAATAGACAAGCAATTACTACCATTACTACTAAAACCATGGAAAAGAACGAGCCAAAGCTAAAAAGTAAATTCTGACCTCTTCGTCATCAAGGTCATACCAACTCATAGACGTCCAGCAAAAAGCCGATTAACCCATTTTTAAAGAACCTGGAAGATGTTTCACCTTCTAACCAAGTGTTTCTTATAACAGTTCAACTGCTTCTCTACTTAACTGTAATCAATTACCCACAGTTTAATAGCAAAAAAATAAAAACAAAAAACATCAGATCTGAATGAATTATCTAAGGCTGTGGAAAAGCTAGGAGACAATGATGGATCTACTGTTGAGTTGTGCTGAGAACCTTGTCCTGCAGATCAATATAAAGGACGGAGCCCTACATTGAGACCTCAAAAATGCTGACATGCCCACACAGACGATGAAAGGCTACATTTTACATTTACAGTTGCGCTGTGTATTACTAAACGTGATGACAGCTAGTAAAACCTGAACGGAGATTACGATTTTTTGTCCCTATAATCCACCTGCTTATTGATGTGAGCCAAGTAGAACAGAATAGAATAGAGTAGACTAGAATAGAATAGAGTAGACTAGAATAGAATAGAATAGAATGTGTTTATATATCCCATAATAGGGAAACTGCAGCAGCATACAGTAATAAATATTAAAAATACCTACAGAATGATAAATAAATAGAATAAAAATGGAAAAAATTGAATAAGAAAATATGACAAAACCCTATATACACGAAATAACAACAAGGCATGACCAAAAGTAAAAACGAGTCATTCTGACATTACAGCCTTTATATTTTAAAATATTTTGATATTTAAAGGCATCAGAAACATAGAAAAATGGTTTATAGGGTAACAGGTATTTATTAGCCACGGACTACAAATGTAGCTCAATATTAAACCCTTGATGCACACTTGTTTTCAGTCAGGTATTTTTTTATTGGTCGCGTATGTTTAATTATATGTTTAGTTATACTGTAAAAAGAGAGAGATACACTCCACTTGATTCGCCTGCCTGCTTTCATTCTTGAGTTGTCATTTAGCTGCGAGTTAAAAATTCTTTTTATTTTTGCTCTTTGGTTTGATCTTGCTCTCAGTTCTCACCCTCCTCTATCTTATTGCCTGAGAGCTTCTTTCAGACCATGAAATAACAGCATCCATCCTTCTCCGCCTGCAGCATCTGCATCTGGCTCTGTTCCATTCCTTCGTGTTCTCCTTAGAACAAAGTCACATCTAAAGTCTATTAAGTTTGCTCTAGAGTGCTTAGAAGACAATGTTTTTTTGAAACATACAAGCGATAAAATATTTACACCGATAACAATACAATTGCTCGCTTGTGGATAAAGTATTTTTTTCTTACACAAAACACAATACAGTCATGGTATGGGTGTTCTTGCAGGCAAACATAAACATATAAAGTTGTTTTCTACTGGACATCGCCGCACCTTTTGCTATCGTGGTGCTGGAGCGATAACTTGGTAAGCATCCAGTACAAGACATCACCCTGATTAGGTTAAGATGTCATCCACAAGGCATTCTCTCTCATTAATGCGA
>CAAE01010942.1:120392-165500 GCA_000180735.1 Tetraodon nigroviridis | reverse complement strand
TAAATGCTCTCTGCTTTCTGGGTAAAAAAATGACTCACAAGAGTGAGAATCTCAAAAGCCATCTATCTGGAGGCAGAGATCTAATATTGCTTCCTCTGCAGTGACTGCGTCGCCTGATTGAAATGTATTTGTCTTGTTTTAGACATCATTTGTTTTTGTTTTTTTCATTTTGTGCTGACCCCTTGCTTACAGGCCTGCAGTCTTAGAATCAACTACACATAATTTCATCTTGTGAACAAACCTTGATTTCATGTCTTAAACAGAGTTGGGTTTTTTTTGTTTGTTTGTTTGTTTTTTTCGGCTGCCATTGTTGTTATTGTTGCTGGGAAAACAGAACCAGTGCCCAGACAGCGGCGCTTGCATTAGCAATGGGTGGTGGACTAATGTGCGTCACTCTGTCAAAGAGATGGAAACAGCATCAAAATTGTTATTAACCTAATAAATCCTGGTCGGTTTGGTTCACTTATATTTACATCATCTTCTTCCCTTTTGTGCCTTTTATTGCTGGTCTACACCCAACGACAAACAAGTACATATTATGTTAATATAAATTTCAGAATTTAAAATCACCTTAACTCCTAGTCGCATGTCTTTAGACTGTGGGACAATGGAGCCAGACAGAACCCACGAAAAACTACTTTCCTCTAATTTTAAAAGCAGAATAGACTTGAACGCATCATTTAAGTACAGGTCAGGAGGGAGCCCTTCTAGGGCCAGGCCTGGGGGCAGGGCACGATGGCAAGCATCTGGTGGCCGGGCCTTTGTCCATGGGGTTCGGTTGAATGGTGTTAAGGTGTTGAGAGGGTTTTGGTGACCTCAGGATCAAGTCTCTGCTCTTTGCACATGATGTGGTGGCTTCATCAGTCCGCGACCCCAAACTTTTGCTGGATCAGTTCGCAGCTGTGAGTGTGAAGTGGATCTGAGGCCATGGTTCTCAGCCGGGAAAAGATCGAATGCCTTCTCCAGGTCAAGGAGCAGATAATGCCCCAAGTGAAGGAGTTTAAGTACCTGGGGGTCTTACTCATGTGTGAGGGAAGAATGAAAAGAGGTCGACAGGCGGATAGGTGTACAACTGCAGTAATGCATTCTTTGCACCAATCCGTTGTGGTAAAGAGAGTACTGAGTCGAAAGTTGAGGCTCTTGATTTAACGGTTGATCATCGTTCATTTCCTCGCTTAGGGGTGACTTTGGGTAGTGACCAAAAGAACAAGATCGTACAAGTGGTAAAAATTAATTTCCTTTTTAGGGTTTGCTGGGCTGTCCCTTAGAGACGGGTTTCATCCCAGAGGAGCTCAGAGGAGAACCACTGCTCCTCCTTGAGAAGAGTTGGCTCGGGCACTTAGTTAGGATGCCTTCTGGATGCTTCCCTAGTGAGGTGGTCACCTGGGGCACGCTAGGGAGACTATGTCTCTCAGTTGGCCTGGGAACACCTCGAGATCGCTCCAGAAGAGCTAGATGAAGTTGCTAGGCAGAGGGAAGTCTGGGCTTCCCTTTCTTAGGCTGCTGCCCCCAGGACCCCACCCCAGATAAGAAGAAGTAAAAGACGGATAAATGGATCCTAAATCATACATATATGTCATTCCTGACACGATGATTTTGTCCTAAAAACGTTATAATGTTGATGATGATTACCTTATAATCTGAGTGAACAAGTAAACATGTAAAAATATTTAAAAAAAAATGCAGTTATTCTGACATCTGTGAGTGCACAATAACTTGAACACAGCAACAATCTGGCACATGTAAGAGCTCCTGCTATAACTGCTATGCTAGCTAATTAGCATGCATTACCAGATTTTCTCTAAGAAGCAAATTGTCACTCTTGGTCAGTTAAATGAAGGTAAAGTTAAAGAACGGTTTCACTACCACAATGCAAAAACATTCCTATTGTGATTCTAATTATGAGACGTTTAATATTGGAATTTCGGATGCATAATAGAATTCTTTTCATTGGTTAGGGTTCTTGTGTTTTGGGACAGTAAAAAAGTCTATAGAGGATGTCGACACTCATAGTTTTGCAGTCATCATTTCACGCTGATGTGATACTGAGATTAGATTTAGACAGAGAATGAGGGAAACCAGTTGTGCTCACATTCTCTCATGACAAAATTATATAACTAAGCAAACAATCAGGGACCCGCAGAGCAGATAGAAAGCAATTTCAATCTGCCCACAGGTCAGATTTTTTTTCAGATTTAAATATAACTATTCTTCCAAAGATCAAGATCACAGATCAAGGCAATGCTGACTTCAACACAAAAAAACTGTGCAGGTTGGTGATATAGTTCCATTTAAGAGAACAGTGTTACTAAATGTTGTATGTTCTCTTTTCCAGTTGCACATCTTTGACAAGCAATTCTTTTAACGATAATTAAGTAGAAAAAAATGGTCTCTGCGACTCCAAATCCATTCTCTTTCACATTTTGTCACCTTCGCTATATTGAGATACATTTTATTCACCAAATTTTTTTACCATCAGGGGCATCTTTCCTCTTAACATCTTAAAAAAATCACACCCAGTGGATGGTGGTGTGAATTCTAGTCAACAAAAGACAAAACTATTCTTTATATTAACTCTTTGTCTGTGCACTGCATGGCTGATATTTTCAATTTGCACATCGTTTTATTGCACGTATTAAGGTACTAGTAGAGGGGAAGAAAAAAAAATGATTATTTTTAGATAAATTGTTTCCAGTCTTCTGTTCTACATGTGCTGCTTATTAAAAATGATGTGGCTGTGGTAGACACTTTCATTATTTTTCTAAGAATCATTTTACAATGTTTCCTAGGTATGCATAGCTGAAGAGATTGTTATGATCATGTTACTTTTAGGATACACAAAATTATTTTTCCTCTAATGATTTGGGGCACTGGTTATAACATCTGTAATGACTCTCACTGGCAAAATTATACAAGCGTAAAATAGACTTTTTTTTTAATGTTATCCCATCAGTGCAAAGCAATTAAAATCTAATAAACGAATATTATTTTATGACATGTTTACAAAGTGTGCTACCAAACACTTGTGAACTGTGAAGTGTTAAAATCTAATATCTTATTAGTTGTAATATCATTACTATTTTGATTGGGGGGTGGGAAAAAGGAAAAAGGGACTTTTAAGATTATTACAACAGTACTGGTAATTAATAGTGTCAAACTGGAACTGAGGTTCTTGATAATTAGAAGTCATTACGGTGCCCAGTCTGGGAAAGTTCCTCCACCCTCTGGCTGTAGCAGATCCAAATGCGAAATGCAGTGTGACAAGGAGAATTTTAATTTTAATGTACCCAGAGGTCCATGTGCCATAACCAGATAAAAGTCATGTCTTGAAGCTACCAAGCAGCACTCGCGCGCGTATACACACAAACACACACACACACACACACACACACAAAAACACATCTTGAGCTTTTATCTCTGTGGATTTCTTAGGTATAATATACTACATGGCCCCTTATTTAACCCTAACAATCCTAACTAAACCGCTGACCCTAACTCTTACCCGTACATCAGCCCAGTTCTAACCCCAAACCCAAGTCTGTACCCCGCATTGAGATCTATAGTTGTGAGGACCAGCTAAAATGTTCTTACTTCCAAAAATGTCCTCACTCTGCTAATAGAAGGCAAAGTTTGGTCCTCGAGATATATCCACAGAAGAACAAAAAAAAACTTCATACTGTAGGGTATAGATAATCTTTTTTTTTAAAAAAAAAAGAACTTGCCTGACCAGTTCTTTTCGGAACACTATCACCCAATAAATCACTGTGTCTGTACAGGGCCATTACTGAGAGCTATTAACAACGTAGTAATCAGCCTTCAACTCATTAGTCAGCAGATACATTAATGCAGTAGCTGTTGCATAACAGAGCTCTTATCACCGGAACTACAGTCAGCAGTGAAGGCAAAGGAACACAACAAATCACGCACGCTACAAACATTAGTGACAGCCGTGTTTCTTAGTCAGACATTGTTTATTGCTCAATACTGTGTAGAATAAGGAAATAGGTCATCAGTTCATGTGAAAGTGGGGGGAAAAAGAACATGAGCACTAGACACACTGGCGTTCTCCCTTAATTTAAGAGAAGTCAGCCTGGATAGAATCATTCAGGGGGTAATCATTTACCATAGAATGAATGGGGTGGAAAATAGACAAGTTATGACTGCAAGAGTCCTGGAAGTGTGCTCAGGTCCGCTAATTGCTGCTTTCTGTACAAGCTGTCTTACGCTTTGAATAATTGTATTTAATATCTCTATTAACTACACTCCAGCAACAATGCTGCAAGAACGCGCCATACATCTTCACACCGCCTTGAGTGCTCGGTGTCGGAAAAAGTGGTGCCACGAAGAATGGCATGCATGGGCGTAAGAACATTATCCACACGTGCACTTTTTTTCTTTTTGCCAACCCTTTTTTGCCTCTTCTTACACCCACGGTTCCACGCCATTGTGCTAGTGAACTGGGGCTGAAGAGAAAGCGGGCCGCCTTGACACAGCTGCTGATGCGGAGCTCATACACTAATGTGCCACACACACACACACAGTCAAAAAGCACATCTACGCAGGACCGAAACTGTTGGCAACACATAATAATAATAACAACAACAATAATAATAATAATAATAATAATAATAATAATAATAATAATAACTCTTTCACATGACCTTACATTTGGTGCAGTTAAATCTGTATGAAGTGTCTCCCAAAACCAGTTTGCAAGCCCATGAATTAAATTAGAAATCTTCCACTCAGGATTCAGCTATCCTGTTATCTAGTAATACAATGAAAAGTTAAATCACAACAGCGTTTTATACAGTATACTTTATTGCTAAATTGTGATGCTTTGTGCTTTTTCTGCACAGATGCAGATTAAGGATTTGGCAAAGCTGGAGATTCTTTGTCAGCATGGTTCGAATATAATTATTTTAGTGTTCATTCTGCGTGCTGCCTTATTTATAAAACTTTCTAATAGGTAAATGTGTGTTTAATACATACACAGTAAAACCTCAAGTCCATCAAAACAGACTGAAACCACAAAAAAATGCAGAAATCTGCTGAACCTACCCCCATCTCTCACCTTACAATTTTATTTACATCTTCACACATTTACACTAACAAGTAGAATTACTCTACAAACGAAATGAACCAGAGCAGAGTGACAAAGGAATAAGGGGAAAAAGTTAGACCTAACGACACACACTGGGAAAGTGACAGAGTTAAAGTGACAAGAAGTAGTAACGGGGACAGTTGGAAAGAATGGAATCAATTAGCCGAACCTGTTTACAAAGCTGGCTTTGTGCCCCAGCACCAACACCAGAGTGTTTGTTTTATTCTGTTTGTCATGCTGCCACCAGCGGGAAAACACAGTACCGTAAAATCTGATATGTACGCAGTATGATCCGATACCACAAATAAATCAAACACTTGTACTACTTGCCGGAGAAAAACACGGACTCTCAAAAACCCAGAATATTACCCTTTTTGATCACATTCTAAGAAAACTGTTATTGTGATTTAAATAAGACTATAAATTACATAAAGCAGCTTTTAATTTCCCTTTGTTTCGCCGGTAAACAATGACGAGAAGGCATCCCCTTTATAACAAGTGGACAGCCTTTGTTTTATTAGCATGTTTCCTCAGATCTAATGTAAATTTGTGCACATATGTTTTGGGGGGTGGGACTGTCTTCTTTCAAATCATTTCTTCCTAGATTTGTTACACCAGTTTAAGTAATTGTCTCTTGTATTTTTCAGATGGCTTGACTTTCTGTCATTGTGTGTTTTCCTGCTTCTGTCAGTGTATTTTATGTGTTTAATTTTGCATCTTCCACGGTCCGGCTCTATATGGTTTTGTGGGATCCGTATGTCTGTTATGCCATTTCCCCGCCAGGACGCTGTTAGAAGTACAGCAAAGCTTTCAGGTTAGGTTTCAAGCTCTTAAGCTCTTTTTTTTTTGGACAGACAGTGTTACGTCTACTTCTACATTTTTCGGAATTTGACATTGCCCCAACACAAGCCCCAAGTGAAAAATAGATTTACTCCCCATGCTCAACAGGACAGGTTTTTCTCACATTCTGTGGACTTTTTATATTTACATTGCATTTCTTGTTAAAACTCAGGATTTTTTTCTACAACGTTTTGAGTCTTGCACCCTCACTCTGTCAGCTACATCTTCTTGGAGGGCTTTTGCAAGCAAATAGGGGGGTCCTCGCCTTTCTTTGATTCAAAGATGTCAATCATTTTACCAGTGATAGGTAACTGCTTAGAGGAACCCATGGCTGCTAAATGTCAAGACAAGATTGGATGAAATTGGATATTAATAAGGCTTTAAAATATCTGCTGGTCTTTCCTCTTGATGGCTGCAAACGAGCCATGACCCTAATAGATTTTTCAAGGTCTGATACCCTAAAGTTATCTAAGAATAGAATTCTGTGTTTGGTCCTAACATTTATTATATGTGCATGTCATTTATTATCATAAACATTTCCTCTGGGCGATATCAAGGTTTTTCTCACATGTGTCTCCTTTCACATGTATATATTAACATACTGTATTTATAGGCGCTGCTGCCAATCACGACCACTCGCAGCAGCCGGAGGTTTTGCACCAGCTGGCTGAGCACCAGCGTCAAATGCTCTGCAGTGATTTTAATGGCTTTACACAAGGGAGAGCAGGTGTGTTGTGACGTTTCAGTACAATTTCAGTGAGACAGTATAGATTCTTAAAGGTTTACTTTATGTGGCACAAAAAAAGATTCAAGCAATTTACCGAGTGGTTCATTAGCTCATTCAGATTTATTTTTTCAGATTTGCTTGCAGCAGCACAAAATATGACTGACCTGAAATCTCTGATTTGACCTTTGTTCAGAGTATTGATGAAAGAGGCGATATAACCCCAGTATGACCCAAAATGTAAATAGCTGGCGTAAAAAGCTGCCCCAGATAATCACGTTGAGTCTAAAAACATTCAAATTTGTCACGTTTTACATATTACGCAATCTGCTGTACATGTCTGCATGCATTTGCGCGTTCGTGTTTGTATGGGTGTAGGTGTGCGTGTATATGTGTGTGTATCTGTGCACGTGTGTGTGAGACTGGGGCACAGTAAAAGGGGTTAGACAGAAAGAGCACACAAGCCTCCTGGAACTACCAGTCACTTATGAAAGAGCCGGCTGCGCTTGAAAGTCACTGGACCAAGTGAAGAGCACCGAGGTGAGAGAATCTCTGGAGACGGATTGTACCTTGTCACCATAGAAACAGGAAAGCGACATGACAGTTGCTGTGTTGAGCCTGCAGTAGATGCGCAGCAGTTGGTAATGAGTATGGGAGTTAAAGAATGATTTGTGTGGGTGAGAGGGACAAGAGAGCAAGATGCATTTATTTTGTTATATTTCCTATCCTCAGATGTTGCTATTTTTTAAATTCATTTAAACAATGACTCAATCACATCCTAAGGTCACATTAGAATCACCACATGGGCACATGGAGAACATTGTACCACCACTACCAGTACAGTTACTCTTGCTTCATCTGAAATCACTGCCTTTTCTCTAGGTTTATGCACTAACTTGGAGATTTGCCATTTGGTAGAGCTGTCTGAATAGTCGTGAACAATCTCAGTGGTATATATCATCATCATGACGTTTAGGATCGTAAAGGCACTTGGGAGCACAGTTTCCTTGCCAAGCATGAACACAAATGCTGCCAGTCAAAGAGTGTCTGTTTAAGTCCTATTATATTCTTTTTGTTACTATCATTATTGTAAGCCACCAAATTTGCACCAAAAAAAAAAATAATAATAAAATAAAACAAGACAAATGGAAGTGCCCTTTCCTGTTTGGTGGTACCATAGTATTTGATTGAATTAATGTGGGAACTCGACATCGACACACAAATTGATAAATGTCAACGCCAGCGATCAAAAGGAGTGTAAAGTGCTGATTTTTTTTTTTTTTTTCTTTTTGGGTTTGTTGTTGTTTGTTTTGTGTTCACAAACTGCAAACTGTTTTTTCATGATTGGATAATTGCTGCATCATGATACCAGCTCATCATACAGAAGGTGAGGAATCCAGACGGCAGCTGAATGCAGGGAGTGTGTTGTGCATGGCTGTGGTCTTTGATTTAAACAGATGTTAAGATGCACTCTGCCATAAAGAAACAATTCCCCGCAGAAGTCACCCAAACAACATTTGGCAATTGATCTAAAACATGCTCTTCGGGCTGTGATTGGCATGGAGCCTGTAGGTGGGGCCTTATATCTCTACAAGTGATAACGCTGTCATCCCTTTTACGAGATGTTTAAGTTCACATCCAATATCTGGTGGATAATAAGTGGCCATTGTCCTCTCTCCAGCATTACCATCTGTCAATATAGAGAAAATGACAGGAGGTTATTCCATCCCTTCAGCTCCACTTGCACACTCATTTTGTCTTGATCTCTCCCTTCTTCCTGTTTTCTTTTTACAGCCTTTGCTTAAAGTGGGTAATATGGAAAAGGGAGTGGAAATCAACTAGAAATGGGAGTTATTCATTCAAAGATACGCAAAGACGCACATGTAACAGGTGGACAGAATGCACAGCAGGGTCGGACTACCAGAAAGTGCTGTTTTACAAATGGATTCTAGGTAAATGGTAATTACATGGATCAACCTAATGGATCTACTTAGATCAGATCTACTTAATGGCCAAGCAAAAAGAGAGCTGATGTAGATTCATGATATGGAATCGACATAAAAACAAAAACCATGACTGAATTCAAAACAAACAAAAACACGACTGAATTCTTCTTGCTTCTGTTCCTAACTACATTTCAGCCTCTTAATTATGTTTTTGACTTGTTTATACTGTTTTAGAGGACTAAGACTGTTTAGATGTGCTAACACAAGGTGCTCCCTTGTGCATTCCTCATGTTACCTTATATATATTTTCCAGTTCCCAATTGGTATTCCCTGATATCTGATCCTTACTTTAGCCCATTAGTCTGATGTGCTCCAAAATACTCTCCAAGAGTGCTTGTTCTGTTCTAGAGAGCCAAAAAGGGGTACAAGGAGGGTGCTATGAGTGTGGAGCCTTAAGAGGACACCTCGAGTTAGCATTTGATGCGAGTTAGACCTTGTGACGTGGACATTTTGGTAAATTTCATTCCAATAAAAGAATATAAGAAATTACCCTAGATGACTGATTTAGGCCTGATCATATCCAGTAAAGTAAGGATGCTGTTATTGCATTTTATTGATACAGTAACTATATACTTATTGTGAATATAGTTGTGAAGATTTATTTTACTGGAAGCTTCTTGAATCACAAAATCCCTCTACCCTGGGAAAGGGTGGGTCAAATCCTTTCCCATTAACACTCCAGTATTAGTGGGACTCTCCGGAGAGTGTTTGAAGGCACAAAACACTGTTCACCTGATTCTTGGGGGACTTACAGTTCAAGGCTGTGTCTTTCCTACCTTATTCAACATTCTATCTTTGGAACAGAGGTAACATCTTTCAAAATTGGTGGTAAAAAGAAAAAACAGATGTTGGGATGTTATTAAAGTTCATCTTTCCGGTGTCATTTCATTCCATGATGTTCATAGATGCCATTTTGCTACATTTCTCAACCAGCTCTGTCAGAACAACATTTATTATGTGCCTTCAGAACATAACCAGGTGTATGTTGTATTTAATGTGAAAAAGGGTTTTCGACAAGGCCTTCCTAGAGAAAAAAATAGATTTAAATAAAAATAGCTATTTCTTTTCATCTGATTTATCTGGTTAAATCACGCTGAAATAATTAGACAAAAAAATCAACAGGAAATAATGAAAACAGCTGCTGATTTAACAAAGAGAAAAATTAACTTAATATAATATTTAACTTTATGTACAACTCTAAGAACCTAGACAACTCCGATGATTATTGGCAGTGCAGGCAAAAGCCTGCCTGGGGCCGCTAATCCCATTATTCCCAGTTCTTGTCAAATTCTGACTATTATCTCTATGAATGGTGCCTTTTAACAACTATGGCTAGATTTGCAATTGCTCCACTGCTTAGTCTTCTTGTAATGCACAGTAAAAATGCAATTCTTTGTGATGGTACCGTAAAAATTGAAAACACAAATGGTATATCAGTATTTAGCTTCTCGTTGCTCCAGTATTTTAGTCAAATAATAAAATAATAATAAGGATAAATAAATATACATTGTATTCTATACTGAATCAAGCACACCCTGGGTTGTGTTTTCAATTGTATTTGTTGAAAGGAATATATTATTTAATTTCCTTGCAAAATATTGCTGATTAACAAAAGTGTGTTCACAACTGGTAAAAAGGGGCATAGTGGTTGATGTTTAAACTTTTGCAATTTTTTTTTCACACAAGTGAAACACTTGTGGTTTTCCCCGAAGCGTTAAAAACAAGGGATACTAAGAAGCAGCACGGGAACATGGCCATGTTGATAGACTGAATCGATCGATAGTTCGAGAGCAAAACAAGCCCACAAAAACGGGGAGCGGACAGATAAACACAGCAACTAAGGGACCTAACAGGTTTAGCAAAACAACGAAAAGGCAGAATTTTCCAACTGCAAACGCTTCAAACACCACACATCTGAGCTTGGGCTCACAACTAGGAACTTGGAGACGGACTAATTGAATGCTTCCCTCTGTATAGATGTATGGTTAATGTATAAGGACATTAAAAGGATCGTTCTATTGCCCTTGGAGACTGCAGCGGACAGCAAAGACCACATTGTTGATTAGTCTGCATTACTGCAGGTTCAACTATATTTGCTGTTGTGTTTTAACAGGTGACCAAGTTTATTACAGTCTGCTCTTCTGCGCAACTCACACACTCCATTGTTAGTGCTATCTTCTGGTATTATTAGATCCTAATAGTATTTGCTATTCAATATACATTGTGTTAGGGCTTTACTGAGATTACCCAACTACAACAAAATGATCAAACAAAAAAGCCGTTCAGATATAATAAGACAATGGCACAGCTGCGCTCTGTGCAAGCCATTATTTTAAATGGCTTGCACAGAGCAAAGCAGCTCTTCCCTGCATTGAGCCTCCTGGGTGTGTCCAGCCTGAATCATGGCTAATAGAAACAAGGCGGCTTGCTGAGCATACAAATGAAGGAATCGAAATGGATGAGAAGCTGGTACAGTAAGCGTCTAAATTCTACAAAACAGCTTGATGGCCACCATGAGACCGCGGAGAAAAGCAATAGTACGCAATGCTCGTCTCAGAAAGCACAAACACCACAGAAAAGCTGCTTTGTTATGACTGTAAAAGGAAATGAATGCAGGAATGTCCAACAAAAGGGATTTAAAGTCCTTATATTCGTGATATTTTATATCTTCTGAATTTTTTGTGACAACAACAATTCCTTATATTAGCAAACCATAAATTAAACCAGACTTAATGGTATTTTGCCCTATGTAGGCACATTTGCATGAAGCAGTACATGATGTGATGAGTTAATTATTCACTATGGCAGTTATTTAAAGACGAAATACAGCAAAAAATATAGACACGCTGACAATGGGTGCTAACAGTACAAGAGGCTTCGGTTACTGCCTAGCACTGATGTCAGCCTGTCTAATCTCCCTCATTTTCCCTTCTCCTATGTTGTGGGCTACACCTCTCTTTGTGACTCCCACAGATACACCACAGTGAGACATCATACGCAAGGGCACAAAAACAGAGCGCATTGCCACCTAGGCAAGACAACACCGAGAGCAGGAGGAGTAGAGCAGGAAGAGGAGGAGTCCACAGCATCCTCCGGGTACATCTAATCATACAGAAGTGACGAGAAACCAGAGGGATTCTGTTCCTCTCGCTATAATAGCAACTAAAATCCCCCGGCCAGGAACATGTTTACGCCGCTTAAAATAATTGGGAAATTTACATGCATCACAAATAAACAATTTGAGTAAAACAGAGAAAATGTAACATATTAAGTCCAACATGTGCTAAACTCAAGGGTTTCCCTTAAGGGAAAGTGCTTCTCTTGTTTGATTATTTTAAACGCAAGACAAAGATGACGTTTTGATCGGCAATGGCAATACCAAAGTTGCTTCCTCTTCTGATAGCAGCACAGAAGAAAAAAAAAGAAAACTTTAATAAACATGCAGGTCGAAGTAATGCATGGTAAAACAACAGAATTTGACAGATGCAAAACTAAAGAGAGCAATGAAATGAGCATCTTCGGTTGCCAGTGGAGACTAGCTTGTTTTTGCACTCTAAAAGGTGAGGAAAGATTTTTAGTCAGAATTACTGTTTAGTGATTTTAAGAAAAGTCCTGAATTTAATTTGTTTTATACACACACACACACGCACACACATATATATATATATATATATATATATATATATACAGTACATATCATATATATATATATATATATATATATATATAAATATATAATAAAAATATATATATATATATATGTATATATGTGTGTGTGTTTTTTTTTTTTTTTTTTTTTTTTTTAAAAAAAAAAGAATACCAGTAGAGAAAAAAAAAAAAAAAAAAAAAAAAGAAAAAAAAAAAAAGAGAAAACGGTATATATATATATATATATATATATATATATATATATATATATATATGAGATGCCCATGATTAACATGCTCTTCTTCTTTCACAACAATGTCCTTAGTTCTGGACGGGATTCATGTGTGAGAAGGAAAACCTGTCAGTCTTAACTGTGAGCCTCTTCTGCTAACAAAAAATGATGAGCGTTACTTCATGTGTCGCTTGACTTTTGGCAGCCAAGCCAACAGACACGGGGGTACAGCAATGTTGTTAGGTGTGCACAATTGGTCTTTTCCGTTGGCGCTGTATACACGCTCTCACATGAACTCGCAACATTCTTCGAAGGCTCTGACTCTGTGAGTCATGCCCCCCGTACCGGCGGCGGTGGCACAGCTGCTGCGCGTGATAAAAATATGACCATCTCAACCAAAAAGCTGTCAAATAGCATTATGCTAATGGTGTGGAGCCAAACACGTACAACCATCTACCTAGCAGCCATTTTACATTTTGGACAGAAATGGATGTGCTCGGCAATGAAAGAGGGATAAAAGCTGGGTTTGCAACACCTCCTGCTCTGTAATGAGTCAGAATGTCTCAGTGTATTTAAAAAAAAGAAATGAACTGGGATTTTACTTCTGGTGGGCCATGATTGGTCACATTTATCAGTTGCATATGCACACAATGTTGCTGAGGCAAATATCTTATGCCAAAGTAAAAAGTTGGACTTTTTATCCCTCTGTTTTAAAATGTACAATTTTAAAAAGTAGGAATTCAGCACATCCACAAATCTCAAACATACGGTAATATTTGACAAGATTTTTTTCAGTGTATTTGGTAAAAATGGAACACTGACGCCAAATCAGTGTCATTCTGAATACCTGAGATGCTCAGAGCTCCTCTTTGACTTTATACAAACGAAGTCTGGCTGGTAACAGCGCGTCACAACGTGAAAATGAGGCACTCAGCTGTCCTCACAAAGCACACAGTGTTCCCTTGATGAAAGGATCACTTACTGGGAGAAAGACATCAAGCAGAAGAGCCAAGAAGACAACCACTGTGCACACACACACACACACACACACACACACACACACACAACGACAAGTATGACTTCAACCACTCAGCTGTCAGGTCTCTGACCACAGCTGTCAGTGCAGCCAATATTGGCAAAGAGATCAATGACATGAGTGAACCTCAGTTTCAATGATTACACTGAACCTGTCCGAGAAATTAAGGTGAATCCGTGTTCATAGCTGTTGTTTTTAAAAGATCTGTTTGTTTTTTTGTTTTGTTTTGTTTTTGGTTATGTATAAAAACACACACCTAAATCTAAATTGGTAAATCTATTGTTTGTAAACCCCACCTTGAAAAAAAAAAAAGTAAGTTAAATGATGTAAATGAGTACGGCTCTGTCGGTTCAGCACCTTGGAGAGTGCCATAGTTTTCTGAATTGGACTAAAGAAAGTACCGGTAGTAGTCTTTCCTTCAGCGTGTGCTTTTTTTCTTGTGTTGGACACAACACCCGAGAAGAGGAGAGTTTTAATACATCTAGTAAAATTGCTGATAATAACTAAGGGCCAAAGGGCAATGGCTCCTGGTTTTCAACAGAATTAGAGACAACCCACTAATTGACTCATTTATCGCATGTTACACATGCAGATTATTAAAGAGAGTAACTACAACCTTTATAAAGTGTGCCCATGTTCTTTGTGGATTTTGTTTTGTTTTGTTTTGTTTTTTTAACCAGTACACTAGTAAAAGTTTGAAAAAAAAAAAGTTGTCTCTATCTGGACAACCTGTGGTAGGCCATCTATTTAGTTGTCAACCTGGTTTTTTTTTTCCACCCTTTTCAGATTGCCTGGTATTGTAACTAAAACAAGTGACAAGCCGACACACAATGCACAACTTTTTTACAGCTCCAGAGGCAGACCTGCGTGATCAGATGCTCACGCTGTGGCACAGGTTCAAAGGCAGCGTTTATTCATGGCCACAGGGTGTGAGTGTAAGCTAAAGAAATCCAACCCCTTGTGTGTTTGTGTGGCTGTGTGTCTGAAACTATACTTTGAAGGCTCCCATTGTGTCTAGACCCACTGCCACTGAGGCACATGAAAAGGAAAATCACAACTTTGAAGATGACACAACTGCCGACCCCTATCCAGACCACTTACCGTGGAATCAAACATACGCATAAATAAATAAAAACAAACGCCCCCTTCCCTTGCTCTTGTTTCCCTGGAAATGAGAGTGGGAATATTATTCTCAATGACTTCACCCTGGAGCTTCAGACTGTGGTTGCCATAGAGTTTTCATGGGCAGTAAAAGGCCATTTGAGGCTTTGGTCAATAGCGGTAATGTTTAGCTATCAAAGACAGGCAATGTTAAAAGGAGAAACACCAGTGCAGACACTGCAGCAAAAACAGGATATAAATTTAGATATTGAATTTATTTTAGAGTTGTATTTCGCTTAGGCCCTCTAATGTATCTTTTAGTGAAATACAAGTAACAGATAAGCTAAAATGCTGAGAGGATCACAACAGACATTAAAATTTGACTGCTTCAAATTCTAGTGTTTTAATCATGACTATGAATAGGAGCCCATCATTTCAGGCCTTTGCCATCAATGTATATCAAAATTGTATGTATTACCTACTTGGTTGTTCATCACTTTCTTTTGTTTTACAGCAGCCCCGTTTGCAGAATTTAAAGAATCTTCTCCAAAACATATAAAACAGGTACAATGTGCAAAGGTAATGAACTCTTCCTGAGTCCTGGCCTTCTAATTTAAAAGAAGAAGGAGGCAAAGCGTAATTTATTCCTCTACTGCTTGAATTTTTTTCTTCTTTATTTTTTAATCGACCACTGAGCCATGAGTCCCAGGATTCTCTGAGCACCAGTAAAGCAGAAAGATGCTTGAAGAAGAAATGGTTTCTTAAGCCGCCCTCCCTCTTGTTGTGTTGTGCGTATGATGTGCTGTCTCCTACTCCTCATTGCTTTGCTCAGTCTTCCTCCCTGCTGTATTGATTATGCCTTTGGCAAGCTAGGCAGATTTATTGTCTTATTAGAGGCTCCTAATGCTTGATGGGGACAGATTAAAGGTCTGCCACTGCCTCCAGCCACACTATCATTTAGACCATTTCATTCTGATTGAATCACTGTAACAATATAATTATCCAAAGGGATAAACACTGGGATTGGGATGGCGGGTGGGGATGAAGTTGTGTCGCAGACTAAGAAAAAAAAAAAAAAACATTACTGATCTATGCATTATCTAACTAACCATATTCAAAATAAAGCAGTATTAGTTATTCCTCCTTCCAAAGCAAAGCCACAGATATGTCTTTAAATTATCTTTTTTGCTGATAAATCAATAAATCCAATCCAATCCTCCTGCTTTAAAACGATCTTTTTTTTTTTGATTGATGGCATCCAGCTAATTTTTAGCTGAATGAATATGAGCTAAAGCTCTAAAACCCAGGGACTGTTCCTTCACATGACAACACCCAGGTGCTGCTCAAGTCTGTTTAATCCTCTTAAAAATTCCCTTCCCCCGGGCCGAGCACCCAGCACACTGCTAGACATCTTTAATCGCTTGATGGTTTCTACAGGGATCGCGACTGTGTATACCGTGATCCATCAAAACCAACCACATCCAGAGGTGATCGGATCAATTTCCCATTGATCTAGGCTAAATCTTGGAAAACCTCTGGTCTTCCTGGATTTTACAGGAGCGTGTAGAGCACAAAGCAATCAGTGCAGAACACACAGAAACCCCTCAATCAGGTTGTGGAAACAATGTTTGGTTGCTAAGCAACACATTAAACGCACACATGTAGAAAATAATGGCTTGATTGAATCCTGCTGTGTCAGCAATGCATACACAAAGACTGATAAGCCTTTTGTGTAGCCTTCATATGTAAGGAAAACACTTCTAGCCACCAGCATCTAATTAAATAATGTTTTGGTTTTAGAATTTCTAAATAGCTCATAGCTGCTATCTGCTCGAGACTAGTTTGCTGTGCTGTGTGGACGCGCCACATAGTTTTCAAACAGCAGGCATCTTTTTGCCTGAGGAGTGATAAATAAACTGAGCAGACTGCTGGAGAAAAATACAAAAACCTTTTTTTTCTTAATTATTTATCTACCAAAGTAGATCTGGGTACGCATCTAAAAGAGAGAAGTATGTTTCTAACAATTTAAAAGAAACAAAAGAAATACTTCTAGGCACTCAATAACTAAATTGAAAATCTTTCAAATGTAAAGTTCTACAATTTTGAAGACTAATTTACAACACTAAACTAGGATTTCTCTTGTTGAAGTGCCTGTCGAGTATTAACTTTGATCAGAGATAGCAAATGTTTGCCAGGCAATCTGGTCCGCTCATATATTTAATTGTTTTCAATGAAAGAAATCAACATCTCGCAAGTACCGAATTTTTTCTTAAAATATACAAAATTCTTTGTTGAGTTAGTTTCCTTTTTGCTTGGAGGTGTTACCATAATCGACTGTCTTTTTACGAATTTTGAGTTGTTAAAGAAAAAAATGGCAAAAGTTAAAAAACCAGCAATAGAAGTCAGAGAAACCTTCTAAAAGAATAGAATAACTGAGCAAAGACAAATTTTCAATGAGAATAGTGATTGGATTTTTTTGGCTTTTGTTGGGCCACACAAACCCTAAGCCGCCACCATAGATCAGTTCAATTCTTGATTTTACTTAACCCTTAGGTCAAAGATTTGAAGAGCTCCTCAAACATCTTTATGATTTTTTTAGTCTTTTGTTCCCGCATCCTATCTCTTTTTCCGTGTGTCATAGCAACAGCACAACTTTGTGTTTAGGTATGGTGAGACTGGTGATGACATATTAAGAGGTCAGAACTGCTTAACTCCACAAACTAAAAGAAGGTGACTCCTCTAGACTCACTCTCCAGGCACTCAACGGTACATACAAAAGAAAACATTCTTTAGCTTAGGACTTCCATCTTCAGCTGTCGCCCGGCAGGCAACTTGACTTACCCTGATAGGACGACCACAAAGTCCATTACATTCCAGCCATTGCGGAGGTAAGAGCCTTTGTGAAACGCAAAGCCCAGGGCGATGATCTTAATGGCCGCTTCAAAACAGAATATTCCAATAAAGTAAGGCTCTGTGTCATCCTACGGGAAGACAGGGAGGGGAAAAAAGAGGACATTGGAATGAGAGGGGCCACATCTTTTTACTCAAAGCAAGAGTACAGTCACTGAAGCGTTAATAAAAAGAGGATTGGGTCAGTAACAATAATGGAAGAGTTCTTTCATTTCATGCATAAGTACGAAGAATCCCTCTTTAGATGAATACACGGTTAATATAACAAGTAAAACATTGTATCATGTTGACAACGTTGCTGCCTGCCCATTTAATTTTCCTTAGGTCAGGCTGTGAGAGAATGCAGGGTTACAAAAAAGGGTAAAAAAAAAGGGTTACCGGAGCAGAGTTGACCAAAGAGATACTTAAGTCAACCAGGAGGGGCCTTGATTTCAAAAGTAGACCAAATGGGGTGTTCGCTATGGCTACTTAGAGGGCCACACAGGTGAAGTGGCAAATGTATCGCTTTCTTGAGTGACAACAAGTCCATCACAGAGGTGCAAAGACCTTCTACAATGAAACCAGCCAGTGGGGGCAAACCAATATTAGACAAACAATGGATTTGGTTGATTTTGCTGGTGGAATTAGTGCAGTGACGTTGAGTAAGAATTAGACTATCCGGAGCCTCTTATGACAAAATAGAGGAGTACATATGCAGGACTTTTGGTACTCGAGGTAATATTTTGAAGAACCAGAAAAGCCCTTGAGCTACTCAAATTATATGAAGAAAACCATGAGGCTCATAATACAATAGAAGGCTAATGGCCTGCTGAAGTGCCCCTTTAGTGACATAAGGGCACGTTAGAAGCAAATAATGCAGCAGGACAACAACGTTCCTGTTCGAAAGGACGCTTCAGCACTCAAAGCATATGCGGGGAACACGTGACTGAACAGGATTGATTTGCAGTACTTCCTGACAGTGTCAATCAATCCAACAGTGTGTCACAGTTCTTCATTTTGCACTGTGCGCGATTACGTGAACCCCGGGCCTCACTTCAACCGAGCCAGCTGGATCAGCAATGACATGGCACTTTTTTCCCCTCCTTTGCCTCCATTATTATCCAAAAGAGCCTGGGGTAATATGCGGAGGATATCTCACACCTGCACTGAGCATCCTCGCTGATTCTTTTTCACTCCCAGCACGGTGCAGCCTGAGATTGACTATCCCCAACCCCCCCAGCTTCCACGCAGTGTGCTAACATAAATAATCACATAAAAGCAGTGTGACAGGCTCGAGCGCTATAAGAAATGTGACCTTTTCTCTCGCACGGGCAGACTGTATCAACACACAGCGATAATAGATGTTGAATGGGAGTTACTGTAAGATGAAGGCTGCTTAGGTAAAGTAACCACAGGTTTGTTTTTGGTTCATTTTGTGGAGGAGCAGATAAACGTGACCAATAGGAGAAGCTGTTAGAGCTAGTAACAATAGCGTAGCATTGTATTGTGCATGTTCTAATTAAATGCTTATGCTTTGTGCAATTGTTTTAATCATTCATAATACATTTTTGCTTATTCATCGTGCTTTTTCTTCATTAATTTGCAATGCAGGAGCAGGGCTTTAGTGCAAAATGAATACATTGAATTTTTTTTTTTTATCTAGCTCTTGCTCTTTGGCTACCTCTGGAACATAGTCCCCTGGGCTGTGTAAAACACAGACAGCAGAGTGCTGACCCCTCGATGCTACACACTACTCATTTTGTGTGTGTGTGTAATGCTTTTTTTTTCTTTTCTTTGCTTCTTTTCTTTTCTTGGAAAACAGGGAAGGACGTGCCACTTGACCTCCCTGTGCAGCAGGAGCTCTGCCCTCTTTCCTTTCCTTTAAAACTGATTCGCTGTGCAAAGTTTTTGGTCAAAGGTCAAATGTTGCTTTTTAACCAAATGGTTATGTGACCCACTGGAGGAGGGACCAGGAGCGGGCACAAGGGATCAAAGCTAGTCAAAGTGCTGGACGAAAAATCGGTCAAACGCACAATTGATGTGAACGATAGTACCCGAATGCCCTTTCGTGTCAGAGGGATCTGCCTTTCTGATGATTGCTAATGAGACTAGGATGCCACAAGCCATGATTACGCTTCTATGCCTGTTTAAAACTTGTTTGGTTTTTAAGGCTTTGACGTACAAAGGAAGGAAGGTCGAAAAACTTACCAGACGTTCTGACATTGGAGTCTTGTCACTGGCAGGTAGATGCTGCTCCAGGGCCAGAACGATGCAGTTGGCTATAATAGTAGCCAGGATCATGTACTCAAATGGAGTGCAAAAGTTAAGGAAAGGTTGAACGTTACAATGTTTCATTTACATCAGGCATGGGGTTTTTTTAATTGGTATTAAGATAGCTTTTGATGCATTTTTCTTACTTAAGCACAAACCTTGCGTCCTATACTGTTGGACAGGCATCCTATACATGTGCCCATGATTCTTCCGGATGGTTGATCATTTCCAACCATTTTCAATGGTTCGCTCATTCCGCCTCACATTGTCGCTGGGTCGTTGCCTGCAGGTCAGGGCCTATTGAGGACCGATGAATCGCAACTTATAGCCATCGCAGCCAAGACAGACCATATTTCCCATAAGACCCTCTGATTACTCAACTATAACACTGTTTTTTTCCCTGACAATGGAAATGGTAACGTTAACCATTCAGGCTGTGTGTCCAAAGTCAAATCCAATTTTGATCACATTGCTTTTTTTTTTATATCGTACTAAAGCAAACGTTGCCGCCCACTGATCAGATAAACGTCCTGGATTTCAAACTAGTGTGAAAAAATTCCACCCTTAGACCTATTCCCATGTTTAACTCTCTGTTTATACACACCTTTTTAGTCATCTTTGGCCAGATTGAGCACTTAATTCATCCCCTATAAAAGAAAATGTTCTATGCCACTATATTGGGACACACTGTATCCATGCCTATTTAATTGTTTTAGTATTTAACGAATAAAAGATACTGCAACTTAAGCTTGGAACTAAATAAAACAACAGGAATGCTTGAAAGCATCTGCCGTTTCCTTTTTTAAAATAAATCTGTAACAACCTGAGTGTTTCTTTGTTGTTGTTTTAGGGACAATTTATCAACTTTGTTAGGTTCTTCTGAGACTCTAACTTCCTGAACAGTTTATCTATGCTAAATAAAAGGCTTTAGAAGAAATAAATATTGATATCTGAGTCCGTCTTGAATGGTGATATAGGCTTATCTAAGTGGTGCTGAAAGAGTGTGGGCGACTTCAGCACCATGGATAAGGCTCCCAACTGCAAGACGACGAGGCGTGCAGCGATCCCGGACCTGCAGCTTCCATTTCCAGCCATAAAACGCATTTTGAAACGACAGAATGACATGCGCACTCGGGTAAAAGCGGCCACGCCACGAATGAGCGCCTTTACGCGCTCCGATTTCACGACCACGTCGATCAATAACGATGTTTTAGCGTTATTAACTGACGCTGACGTGACTGTGTTTTGCCCTGTAGAGCAATTACGCCTCACACTGAGAAAAAAAAAAAAAAAAAGGTGGGGGGGGAGGGAAAAACTTAACTGTCTATATTTGCGCACGTTGAACTAGGAATGGACCGAAATCCACAATGGAAGAATGTTAAGTCACTGCGAAAACATCTTTGCGTCCTGTTGGGCAAAAAAAAAAAAAAAAAAAAACAAGCGCAGCGACAGGTGCCGACACTGTAGCTGCGTAAATGTGCCCGAGCCAACACTAAAACCTAGATTACCCCTCCACATCCGCGGCTTCGCAAGCAGGCCAGCGGGCGGTGGTGGTGGTGGTGGTGGTGTGTTTCTGATTTGCAAACATCTGTGCGTGGAGGACGTGCACAGCGGACGGGCTCCACATGCACCTGCTCTGCGGGGAAGGATATGGCCACTCTGTTATTCGTTTGGCGTACTTCCTGATGAGATTGTCTTCCCGGAAGATGAAGAGGGAGCGGTTGACGGTGAAGCAGTTCTGTTTGACGGGATTTGGGTTGTAAATGGCCATTGTCCGTGCTCTCTGGGCCATTGACTGCTTGTAAACCCTCTGGCCACCCGGAGCGGCGCCGCCACCCCTGGCTCCCCCTCTCCCGGCGCCCGGTCCGCCTCTCCCTCCGCCGCCTGCGCTGCCTCCATAGCGGGTGGGCAGATCTTCAGCGAATCGAGCCATTCTGGAAACGCACGGATCCGACAGGGAAAATCCAATGTGATGTCAGTGAAAATAGAAGGGAGACGCATCCCCACAAACGCATTCCATCCAAACCCGAGTGTGAGGCGCTCTGCAATTATGGAATAAGAAGAAGAATTTGGAAAAGTGGCCTCATCGGAGACCGCGCTCCTCCGCTTCTCTCCATTCATCCATCCTCTGCGGCACAAGTTTAAAAAGAATACGCAAGAATAACAAAATCAAACAACGCGCTTCAGCAGCAAGAGTCACTTCACTGAGGCAGTTGGGTCCATTTTTATCCGATTCGTGGGTCTAAAAATGGGGGGAAGAAAAGGGTGAAAATGAAATGACAGCAGATCAGCCTGTCTCTGTCCAAAATCCTGACAGCATCCAAACACCAGTTGAAACGCTTAGTGTCACACCAAATGAGCAGTGAGGGTAAAAAATAAAAAAAAAATAAATAAATAAAAAATTATCAAAAAAAAAAAACTCGCTGAAATTCCTCGGGTTTTTTTTTTCCTTTCCCACGTGACCGCAAAAAGGTAAGATAATCCAACACGGGCAGCTGTCCCGTGATTTCGGTTTGCTGGATGGAGAGACTGAAGGCAATAAAGCAAGTCCTAAGAGGGAATAAGGAAAAGCGCATGTGATCAGAACAGGCCTATCAGGGAGGGGTGCGCACGCAGCGTCAGTCTGCTGGTTCCTTAGAAAAAAAAAAGACTTTAAGTTCACTAGAATCTGCACGGGTCAAAACACTAACGCTAAATATTTCTTTAAAACTCCATCTTGTTGCATGAAATCCAACACTTCGTTTACTTGAAAAACAAATTCGAATATTTCATGATTGTCATAAATTGTTAGAATCACTGCCAATTCGTCTTCTTTGGCTGAGAATATCTCAGGTTTTAGTGGGCAGATATTTTGCAGTAGATGTCAGCAGATTTAATTGAGGGGGAAATAAACAGGTTTTGTTTGTAGCAATGTATTGGGCTGAACTTAATTACCCATGGGATTTCCATATGCGACATTTCCTGTAGGTGAGAGTTGTGGCTTTTGTTCTTAGGCTGGGGGTAAAGATAAAATGCAAAAGTTAATGATATAAAAGTATTTTCCCCGCAATTTCCTGTAACTGTTTTGAGAATTACATCGCGGTCACGACATCTGCTTCATCAGAATGGATCCTGAGTCACACCCATAAATAAGGGGACATTAGTCCAGAGGTGGGCAAACTAAGGCCCGGGGGCCACATGTGGCCCGATGAGCTGTTTAATCCGGCCCGCACAGCCTTTACAACAGGTTTTCACAAGCCAAATTAAGAAGGTTGTTAGCTTTATTGTTTAGAAAGAAGTTCAACCCCCTCTTCACTTAGCATGCTAACATGTTCTAGTCCATGTTAATAGTCTAATATATTAATAATCAATCAAGCACATATTTTAGTTAACCTCCAATCCTCATTTGGAGGCTGGCCCCTTCATCAAGATTTAAAACACAATGTGGCCCTTCAAGCAAAATAATTGCCCACCTCTGCGTTAGTCCATCAATATTTTTTCTACAGTGTTCTCGTTTCCCTGTTATATGAGCCAAAGTCTGCCATTTTGACAAATTATCAGTTCAAAGTGTGAACAAGACATTAAAACTTTAGCATTTTCTTTCAAATTCACTTTCTGAAAACTTAAAAAAACACGTCTGTATGATAAACCTAATACAGTGACAGAAAGGGAGTACTTTAAACACTATGTAGAGATCTAACATTGATGATTTCAACATAAAAAATGTAATTTCGTTAAGATTGTTTCCGGGAAGTCTTACAGACGGTTCTGCAGAGCCATCTAGTGGTTGAGCTGGTGTAATACACGAAGCCCGTGGAAGCGCTGTTTCTAGGCCGATTACCACGGCAAGTTTTTTGATGAGTGAAAAACAGGAAACTAAAAAGTGAAAAATGGAGGTGAAATGTATTTCGAAGCTATTTCAGAGCGTTTTACCTGCAGGGCCATGTCGTGCTGTTGAGATGTTCATGCTTCTTGACCATCTGAAGCACTCCGTTTCTCTCGCCCACTCTGCTCAGACCGTCCAAAGAGAAAAAAGCATCATCATTTTCACCACTGCTAAAATGAATTTCCTTCCACGCGTGGACCTTCTTTGTGTCTCCAGAGCCAGTGTCTGTCTCTTCCACCGTTGCTTGTTCCTCCTCCTCCTCCTTCTCTGACCGCTGTTTGAGGCGATGGTTGTCTTCAGGCGCTGGACCCCACCGGTTGTCCCTGTATTCGGCCCCCAGGGTCAGCATCCTCCAGGAACCCAATGTGGCCGCCCGAACAGCTACGATGGAGAAAAAAACACATGCACACATTAAGTTTTTACTCGGCAAAACATCTTCTTTTCCAAAAATAAAATAAAAAAATCAGAAGATCTGGCATTGAGTGCTGAGGGAATTCAGTTCTGGTCTTTACGAAACTTAATATATTACATTCGGCAGACTTAGTGGCCTGTTAATCCACAGTTTTAGAAATGCTTTATCGCTGTTGCCTCTACGTGATGCTACATCAACAATATACAGTGTGAGAAACAATACTTTTATCATCTACACATCTTTAATGAAACAAATGCAAAAGGAAAGAAATTTCTTGGTTAATTCTTTATTTAAAATTTGTATGAACATGTCCACTTTGTCTGTGTGTGTGTGTGTGTTTGTGTTTGTGTTTTCCCTGGACCATTAAAAAAATGTTTCCTAATAAGTTTTATTTTATATCACAGTCAAAACCTTTGGTCTGGAACCTTATCACTGTTTTAGATTTAAATCCACGTGACTCAGCTTCATCCTCAGAGCTATCTAAGATATTCTTCTCTCACTCAAGAACCCAAACCAGTAGTGAGAAGAGAAAGCATATGCTCTCTGTCAAATTTCTGCATAGTTTAGGCGCATCACGAGTACCAGTTTAACACAAAGACCGTTGCAGGAGACACAACCAGGTTCTGAAGCATCTGGCAGTTACCCTTGAAGGAAGCAGGGTGACCATCAATGCTCTCTTTAACTCGATGTTCAGACGTCCCAACATCATCCCTTTCAAAAGAGCAGAACAATTCCCAGCAACAACATCTGCTAGAGTGAAAGCGACAATGCCAGACAATCTCTGTGGCTGAAAAATGTAGGTTGACCTAGACCAAAAGCTTGTTTTGGTGTCTGAGATACCTTCAACTAATCCCAGGTGAAACCTGGTCTTGTGGTCAACCTCACAGAAGTTGTTTTTCCCTGTGGAACTGACTGTACTATGGGCAGCTGTGGTACTCCAACATAGAAGCAGCGGGCCCACTTGCCTCCTGTCGAGGTCAGGCCCAAAGGCTTCGTTGCAACATCCTCAGCCAAGCTTCTGAAGGGGATAATAGTGTGAGGACGGGCCTTCTGGCAACATTATTAGAAATTGCTAAACGAAATGCTGGCTGTGGTTTGAAGGATGGGCTGCAGATGATCACTAGGAAAAAAAGTTCACTGTAGCTTTGTCTCAGTTTATAGAAAAGTGTAGTCTTGAGAACAGAGCACAGAACCAGCATGCTTTTGTTGTCAAATGGTAGAAGTGGGGGCCTTACGTCTAAGCCTTGGGCTAAGCCAGATGTAATTAAATTTATGTTTGACGGAATATGGAATAAAAACTGCTTCCACCTGGCAAATCAGTGGTTTCTTTTGTAAACTGTCTCCTAGAACAGCTGATCTGCAAACAGATCGCACGGCAGATCGGCCACAATTATAAAGTTACCATGACTTGGTCAGGAGCAGTCTGTAAGTAATACCCCACAAAAGTATGCAGTCAGGTGAGAACCTGGCTTAGAAAAGAGGATCTCCTTACCTTGCAGATTTCCACATGCACCTAGGACTGTTAACAAGAAAATTCTTTGAATTTTAGAGCTTTGTTTAGTTTATTATATAGACAACAAGAAGTGGCCAATCATACAGCTCAATGTAGGTCAACTGGACAGGAAAGGACATAAACATTCAATAGCAGCTGGACAGAAATAACTGTCCAATTAGGCTCTAAATTTCACTGGTAAAGGAGGGCTCAATTGTAATATCTATTCTGCCAGAATATTCCCTTTGGGGAATTCTACTGTCAAGGATTGGTTAAGTGCGGAGCCCAGACGCAAAGTCCACAGATGAGTTCAAACAGAAAGCAGCCCTTTACTGGGTGATCACAAAAGGCAAACCAAAAGCGCTCCAAAAGGAGGGAAAAACAAACACACAAACGGTGTGTCCAGTCTATAAAACGTAGAGTGTCCTCTTTCTGGGGAACGCGGTGAGCCTCGGGTGGGGATGAGTCGCCGCCGCGAGGAAAGGTGAGTTTCACGAAGGCGCAGCGGCCTCCAGCTCCGTTTCCACCCAGATGACGTAACACTCCGATGCCGTGGGGCAGGTCTTGAGGCCTTAAATCAGAGGTGGGCAAACTAAGGCCCGGGGGCCACATGTGGCCCGATGAGCTGTTTAATCCCGGCCCCCAGGGCCTTTACAACAGTTTTTCCAAAAGTCAAATCAAGAAGGTTGGCAGCTTGATTGGTTAAAATGAAGTTCAACCTCTCTCTTCACCTAGCATGCTAACATTTTCTCTTAAGAATGTGGGGCCAAACATCATCTGGAGCTTCATTCATCTCTAGTTTTTACCAATTTACAGGCTCTTCAAACTATTTTCTCAGTTAATAGTCCATCAAGCATGATTTTAAGTTAACCTCCGACCCTCATTTAGGGACCGGCCCCTTCATCAGGATCTAAAACCCAATGTGGCCCTTCAGGCAAAATAATTGCCCACCCCTGCCTTAAATAGTCTATCTGATTAGGACTGCCAACAGCTGCGTCTGCCCCTGGCAGGTACCACCACGCCCCCTAGAGAGCAAGGGGGGGAAAACAACACAAAGCAAAACCCAGGGCCACTGCCGAACCTTGACAGATACCCTTTTAATGTACAATCTGTGCTGATGTTTATTGTCTCCATTATAAGTCTTCCCTTCCAGATCAGCATTTGTGATTTTTTTCCATTCACTTTATCCAGAGAGTATTTTGAACAAAATCTTCCACAATATTTTGTACATCTAATCCCGCATCATCTATATCAATCTGGTCACACGTGCTGCCTATGAATGTCAAATAACTTCAACGAGAAGGTAAACATGGCTTTTCAGTTTTTTGATGGATTTTTTTTTAATATTCACTATGTACTATCTCAGTGTTTTACAGTATCTCAAATTAATAAAGTCATTTCCCCAAAACGTTTGACTTATCCCAGTACAACATGAGACGCTGTTATGGTTAGAGCTGTTGGTCCACGATCAACACCGTTTCGTCATATCACATCGAAGAAGCTCTTTCTGTGGACTTTTGGAAGTCGGCAGACTTAGCCGTGCAGTCCTGGATTCTCCAAAACCGTAATATATAATGCCTTCCCTACATCTGAAGTAGCTTTTTGTTTTGTTTTGTTTTGTTTAAATTGTGTCATCAAGACATTGCTCCTGTTAATAGTTTGAGTTAGGTTTTTGTTAATTTTCAACTAGACTAACTGGATAATTGAGCCTACTTGGCACCAATAAGATGCAAAATTATTATTCTTAATGTTGGGTTTATTATTATTATTATTATTATTATTATTATTATTATTATTATTATTATTATTATTATTATTATTATCATTATGATTATTATTATTTTTATGTACTTCGAGGTAAGAGTGCTTTTTCAAAATGAATAAAACAGTATAAATATATATTACATGAAAGACACAATAAAGTGGCACATCACAGAAGTTTTGAAAACATTTTAAGTTGGAGGGTTTTGAATAGGAAGTTCAATATCTATAATTTTGCACCCCCCCCCACCCTCTTTTTTGCCGTTACCTAGCCACATTTAGTACATTTTAAAAGTAAGTCATGTAAGAACATACCATAAACTACAAAGGATCTTTCCTCTTCCCATTTTGAGGTGGGAGGTCTTCTCCTCATCACTGCTCTCCAGTAGTTCTTCAGACAGATGCAGTACAACCGTTCATCAGTCCAGCCTTTTGTTCCATGCACACGCAGTGTAGAAAAGCCACCGAGAAGGTTCTCCTGAGCATGGGAACCACAGACAACGAGAAAGCTAGTCCCACCACGGAATGCGGAAAGGCCGTTTCCTGTCCCGCTTCGGTCACAACAATATCTGACGAAATCTCTGGGAGAAAATAAAAGAAATCGGAAATCGGTTATCGTCTGTTTCTGGTCTATCAGGCCTTCTAATCATGAAGGGAGCAATCAACAGCCTGTTAATGAAACCTAAAAGGCCTGCAGCTCAATTCTCGTCACCCTTCTGCTAGGACTTGTTTTTGTACTGGCGCACTAAACCTACAAAATAACATTTAACTGTACCTACGTTCGAAAGTGTTGTATTCATCTTAAATGTATGAATTATTATCCACATTTTATCTAATTCGCTATGTTAAGTGGGAACTGTTACACAAGCCTGTAGCCTACAACTTCTTGTTTGTCTTTAACTTCTGGTGGTAGGAGATGTAAGATGGATGAGAATTCCACGGAGCACGCTTTAAAGATTCACATTCACAATGCATTTAGTTTCAGGCTTTATTGTGTGTGTTGGTGACATTTTCCGACTGTAGATCTAAGCAAGCAAAGTATAAAATTCAAGAAAATCATGGAGAATAAATGCAATAGTAGTAAATTTATTGAAAAACATACAACCAGTTAGATGAATGGTGATCCAGAAATATGTAACAGAACATAATGGAAGTGCATTTTTTTTTTTTCCCCATTTATACCTTTCATCAAGCACACCGCATCACTAACAACATTTAAAAAGAGGCATTGTCTTCCACGAGCAAGTCCTGGCGCACAAGTAAATACAACCTAGCTACAATTACTACAATTAGAAAAGGGGACTTAAAATTTAACATAAAAAAAAACTTAATAGGTTCTCTTATTATACAAACTATGTTCACTTCAGTAATAAAAATGAAACCAAAAGTAAAAACCTTTTGTCAGCACCATTTTACTTGTTTGTGGTTTCAATTCCTAACTGGCAAAATATCGGACTAATACGCAGATCATCCAATTTATGCAAACTACAAAATGCCTCACTTTCCAAAGAAAAAGGTACATTTTGCATTAAACAGATCAGTACTCGAGTGGTCAAAAAGACCGCTCTTGTACTGCCGTCTTTAGATTATTTCATTTGATCAATTTATAAACTAGGGTGGCAGATCTCAGATGAGGCTCCGTATGCTGTAACAAGAATAAAGTGACAAAAACCGGAAACATGGTTTTAAAAACTAGGATTATTTTTGCTGGAATGGTTGACGCCATGACCCCAATGGCCAAACGAGTGAAACACAGACGTGCTGCTGTTGTCTTTGCAAAAGACAACATAGCCTCAAACATTATTTATGATTCTTCAATAGAAGCCTTTTTATAATATCAACTAATAATGGTAAAACAAAAAAAAATATGCACATTTTGTTGTCCTTGTGTTGTTAAATATGAGATGTGAAGACAGTTTCATTGTCTCTCTAATGTGAGCGCAGTTGCTGTCCCCCGCTGTTTGTGTATAAGACTGCTATTTCTGTCAGGATTTGTGCGTTTGCTTCATTTCATGAACGTTTTAATGGTAGGACATAGTAGTAGTTCAGGCAGGATGAAAACAGATGTTCTTTGTCTCTCATGCCTTGTTCACACCACATGACTTGGAGTCGTACGGTTGCCGTGCTGTTCGCACCGTTTTATTCTTGTCGCCTTGGTTAGGAGTCTCAAGATCTGTGGGGTGGTTCGGTGGACCCGCTGTTTGATGGGAGTGTTTATTATTAGAGACTGTGGGAACATTAGGCTTGGGTGCTCCAGCCGAATTGAACTCGTCTTCCAGGTCCACAGAGACCACAAGAGCTTTCAAACCTTCCTTTAGAACTGTTCTTTTGTACTGGTTCTGTTGCTGTGGCTGCTGTTCTATGCATTTAGTTTCAGGCTTTATTGTGTGTGTTGGTGACATTTTCCGACTGTAGATCTAAGCAAGCAAAGTATAAAATTCAAGAAAATCATGGACAATAAATGCAATAGTAGTAAATTTATTGAAAAACATACAACCAGTTAGATGAATGGTGATCCAGAAATATGTAACACAACATAATGGAAGTGCATTTTTTTTTTTTCCCCATTCATACCTTTCATCAAGCACACCGCATCACTAACAACATTTAAAAAGAGGCATTGTCTTCCACGAGCAAGTCCTGGCGCACAAGTAAATACAACCTAGCTACAATTACTACAAAATGCCTCACTTTCCAAAGAAAAAGGTACATTTTGCATTAAACAGATCAGTACTCGAGTGGTCAAAAAGACCGCTCTTGTACTGCCGTCTTTAGATTATTTCATTTGATCAATTTATAAACTAGGGTGGCAGATCTCAGATGAGGCTCCGTATGCTGTAAGCAAGTAATAAAGTGACGAAAAACCGGAAACATGGTTTTAAAAACTAGGATTATTTTTGCTGGAATGGTTGACGCCATGACCCCAATGGCCAAACGAGTGAAACACAGACGTGCTGCTGTTGTCTTTGCAAAAGACAACATAGCCTCAAACATATTTATGATTCTTCAATAGAAGCCTTTTTATAATATCAACTAATAATGGTAAAACAAAAAAAAATATGCACATTTTGTTGTCCTTGTGTTGTTAAATATGAAATGTGAAGACAGTTTCATTGTCTCTCTAATGTGAGCGCAGTTGCTGTCCCCCGCTGTTTGTGTATAAAACTGCTATTTCTGTCAGGATTTGTGCGTTTGCTTCATTTCATGAACGTTTTAATGGTAGGACATAGTAGTAGTTCAGGCAGGATGAAAACAGATGTTCTTTGTCTCTCATGCCTTGTTCACACCACATGACTTGGAGTCGTACGGTTGCCGTGCTGTTCGCACCGTTTTATTCTTGTCGCCTTGGTTAGGAGTCTCAAGATCTGTGGGGTGGTTCGGTGGACCCCGCTGTTTGATGGGAGTGTTTATTATTAGAGACTGTGGGACACATTAGGCTTGGGTGCTCCAGCCGAATTGAACTCGTCTTCCAGGTCCACAGAGACCACAAAACCTTTCAAACCTTCCTTTAGAACTGTTCTTTTGTACTGGTTCTGTTGCTGTGGCTGCTGTTCTGGGTCACTTCTGCATCCCAGGGCAACCCCCCCCCCAGGGACTGTTCTCA
The DNA here is from genome assembly GCA_000180735.1 of Tetraodon nigroviridis. NCBI lineage: Eukaryota > Metazoa > Chordata > Actinopteri > Tetraodontiformes > Tetraodontidae > Tetraodon > Tetraodon nigroviridis. The sequence goes on along the minus strand of CAAE01010942.1, from coordinate 134,515 downwards.
CTTCTGATATTCAATTTGAGTCAAGCATGCTGTCCACTACCCCTCCTTCTCCCCTCTTTCTCTCCATCTGCCTATCCCTCCTCTCTCCACTGTCCCTTGCAGGCGGTCACGTCAGAAGGCCATCTATACCGAGACTGGGTCTGCTCAAGGTTTCTGACTGTTAAAAAAAAAAAAAGGTTTGGTGATTGCTAATGGTCTACTCAGTGTGGAGTTTGCCCTGAGACCTGTTTCTCTTCTCTTTTTTTTTTTGAATGTTTAAAGTTTCTTGGAATCGAATTGGAATCGAATTAAATCAGCAACTCCCAGTTGGGCGTCGCCGATTTTTTTTGGGGTGTTCCCACCTAATAAGCCAAGGTCGTCAAAGGCCTGGGGGGGGCGGGGGGGGGAGTGTGGACAGCAAAAAAAAAAAAAAAAAAGTCGTCAACCTTCCGTTTGGCAAATTGTGCAGTGTGAACAGGGCATTATTCATGATCGTGTAGTGAAAGTAAACGTGAGATTGGGAGGTGTTCAGGGAGGACTGGAGGGACTGTTAGAGGAGCTGGTGTCAGGAGACGCACTCGGCTGTTGCTGATCCTCTGGGGTGCTGTCCGCCTGCAGCGTCGCCATAGCTGCTGACGAGTATCTACATTTAGAAGAGCCACATTCACAGTTGAACAGCTTGCTTTTGACTTCCCAGAAGTGCTTGCCGTAGTCAAACCTGAGGAAAGAAGGAAAAGAGAACTGGTTATGGGGAATGTTTCATTTTCAATACAACTTATTGTAATAACTGATCAGCAAACCCTAACAGTGGATTGGCTTGTATGTTAAATCAAAGCTGTTATATCATGAAAAAAAAAAAAAAAAATTGACATTGCAAGACTGAATTCTTTTCTTTTTTTTTTTAAATACCCCAGCTCCTCTCCGGCCTTGATGTTTTCACTGGCGAAGAAGGCGATGTGGGGAAAACGAAGATCCTGGTACGTTGTGAACACTCGACAGGCAAACAGGTTTGGCTCACACATGTGATTGAGGAAGCGGCTGATGTTTCCATAGAAACGCGCATCGATGCAGTAAAGATCTTGCGGCTGTGAGGAAGGATAAAGGCAGCACTCAGTTTAGAAAAGAAGCCACGAGTGAAATGTCACGGATGGAATTCTGCGAGATAAAAACTCAAAGTGAGAAGTTTCACTGAAAAATGCTTCATCTGGTTTCCAACCACTAAAATCTTCTCAACGTGCGGATTACCTTATCGTCCAGGCTGAAGAGGTATGCATCGTTCTGTCTCATCTCTGCCTCAGCTTCAGAGATGATCTCACCTACGTACCTGTTTGAAGAAGGATTAATAATCAGACGCTGATTAACTTCATGCTGATGGAATTAACAGGTTCAGTTCAAACAGACTGCAGATTAGAGACGGTAGGCTTCCATTTTTTTTTTTTTTTTTTGCTATATCCTGTATAGCAATAAAGCTCAATTCTTTATTTCTTTTGATCTTTTGATATGTGGGGATCCATTTGTTCATTTCAGGTTGAAGTTGGGGCCTTCTCGCCTACTGCCAAACTTGGATAGCACCTTTTATTGACATGTAAGGGACCCAAAGATGTCTGTTGAGGTGATCCATTAAAAAAAAAAAAAAAAAGTCTGCTAAAAAGCTTAGAAATAGGAGCAGAAAGTGGGACTTACTCGCACACAAAAGTCCCCTGTGGTATGTCTTGATGTGCACGGACACCCCAGCCCTTCTTACTGGTTCTGAAGAGCTGAAGTTTTGTCCTGAAGAAAACACACCAGCACACAATTAAACAGAATAAGATACAGATCATTAGATTTAACTAGTGTAAACCCAGTCCTATTTATTTAAGAATGAGGAGATGGTTAAAGATTTACCATGGATACTGTGACTCTAAAACCATAGGTGGGCAAACTAAGGCCCGGGGGCCACATGTGGCCCGGTGAGCTGTTTAATCCGGCCCCCAGAGCCTTTACAACAGTTTTTCCAAAAGTCAAATCAAGAAGGTTGCCAGCTTGATTGGTTAGAATGAAGTTCAACTCCCTCTTCACCTAGCATGCTAACATTTTCTCTTAAGAATGTGGGGCCAAGCATCATCTGGAGCTTCATCATCCATCTCTAGTTTTTACCAATTTACAGGCTCTTCAAACTATTTTCTCAGTTAATAGTCCATCAAGCATGATTTTAAGTTAACCTCCGACCCTCATTTAGGGGCCGGCTCCTTCATCAGGATCTAAAACCCAATGTGGCCCTTCAGGCAGAATAATTGCCCACCCCTGCTCTAAACACTCACTCATCCGTTCCGTAATTCGAACTAAATAATCAAAAAAAGTTTCGATAAATGTACCTGAGTCCATTTTGCACCACTCTGTTCTTACAGCTCCTCCAACAAGAGCACGCGTGGTTACACTCAAAGATGAGAGGGGGCTCCTCGCGGCAAAATTCTGGTAGCAGTCTACCAGTCTTAACAAAAAAAAATATATATATACCAACATCAATCCGTTTTTATGGTTTTAAAAGAAGGCTGTTGTGTTAATGAAGAGCTTCCTGTTTACCTTGTCATACCAGCAGCGCAGGCTAAGCTGTCCACACATACAGATACTTGTTGAACAGTTCTCTTTGCACACGCAGTACTGCAGGCCGGAGACAACAACATGGGGTTAAATTCAGAATGAAACCGTGTCAAGTCACAAAAAAAGTTTTTTGAAATTGAAAAGTGGCTGACCTGCATGTGAGTAATGTTCCTGTCGATGTTCATGGGGGACGTGACGCAGTTTTCAGGGATGTATTTGTAACCATCTGGACAAGGTTCGCTGTCCACAGAGTTAACACAGGGGATGGGAACTCTTTCGTGGCCAAGGGCTATGTCACTATCAACACAGCAGATGGCATATCTTTTAAAGATCTTAAAGCCAGGATGGCAGAGACTTTATTGGAGAAAAAAAAAAAAAAAAGCTGCAGATCTTTCTACACCCATGCACATCGTTTTCCACCTGTGTAGGATTTTTTCCTCTGCTTTGTCAATGCTGATCTTGCTGCCCCGCTCCTTTCTGTTGGCCTGCAAAACTGCCCAGGCTTTCGAAGTGTGGCTGCAGCAGTCCGGAGCAGTTTCTCCTTCACGGTTCTTCAGAAACACATTAGCTCCTCGATTTAAGAAAAGTCTGTGGAGACATGTTTTTTTTTTTTTAAATATAAAGACTTTCCATTTAAAAAAAAAAAAAAACTAACAGAAAAAGAGCTCTAAAAAAAAAAATACACTTTTCTTTTCTTTGACAAGGAACTCACTCACGTGACACAGTCTAGACGATTCTCCCGAGCAGCGATATGCAAAGGAGAGTCTCCGTGGATGTTAACGGCATGCATATCGCAATTGGCATCCAGGAGCAGAACAGCGATATCCACACAGCCCGAGAATGCTGCCCAGTGAAGGCAGATGTTCTCTTCCTAGCACACAAAGTGCCAAAAGATTGAACAAAGTATTACTTTGTAAAAATATGTCAAACACAGCCTAAATTGGCTTCGTGGCTAACCTTGTCCCTGATGCTGATGTCAGCTCCTTTGGACAGAAGCAGCTTCACCTGGTCTACGTGTTTGTATTCTGTTGCCCAGATCATGGGGGTCCAGCCTCCATCATCCTGAACAACACAAATTTAACTGTCCTTTAACTGTGCAACATGATTAGCTCAGTAAAGCCTACTATCTATGAATACTATCAAAAATTTGAAAGAAACACTTCACATCAATCAGCAGCTGACCTTATCTGTGGTAAATATCAAATGTAAACAAGGTTACATTTCTAAACAACTAATTAAAGGTTAAAAAAAATTCTAAAAACCTAAAAGAACAATGTGAAACAAGCATACCGACCTGGCAATTGATGTTAATCAATCCTGTGGAGAGGAGGTGCTCAACGATTGTGTAATGGCCAGATTTTGCCGCTAGATGGAGACACGTGAACCCCTCAACATCCTGAGAACGGTACAAAGTTTTAGTCAAATAATGGCCGTTTTACCTTTCAGACAAAACCTCTAGGAACACATAGCTGTTGAGCTTATTCGATGGGAATAATTAAAAGAACATCGTATAACAAACAGTTGGCCCTTCGGTGAGAATTCCTTGTTGCCGTGGCTGGGTCAGGTTTACCTTGTGCGTGGCGTTGGCTCCAGCTCTTAACAGGTACAAGACTGTCTCCATGTGGTTGTTCTCACAGGCCTCCATTAGTGGCGTCCTATGATCATCATCACATATGTCCAAGTTTGCGCCGGCCTAAGGAACAGAATGTGAAACAATCCCGTTTTTTTTTTTAAACACATCCCAATACACATGCTTTTTTTTAAGGTGATAAAAAAAACCAAAACGAAACAACTGATGATAAGGAATCTCACTTGTACAAGCATGTGACAGACTTCACTGTGTCCTCCTTCAGCAGCAGCGTGGAGTGGCGTGCGTTTGTTTTGAGATTCCATTTTGAAGTTCGGGTCTATACCATCCACTAAAGAGTAAAGAGAATGAAGATGTGTCACAAAAAAAGTATATGAACCAATTGGGTAAATACACACAGAAGTACTAAAATGATAAGAGTAATAGGAAAAAACATTCTTTTCATACCCAACATGAGGAAAACTTTTTTAAGTTCCCCCTGTTTGGCTGAGTGGTAAAGTTGCTTCGGATGAAACCTCAGTTTCTTAGGTCTGATCAAAGAGCACAAGGATAAAAATAAATTAGCCACTATATAATCCTGACAGTTTCTCAAAAACTAGTTCCAGAACGGACTTTTCTGTGTCCAGAGCAAGCAGAATGCTCTCTAGAGTTTCTCGTGGTGGGCCTAGAGGGACAGGAGATTGGTCTGTGGTTCCCGATCTGGGCTGCAGTATTGTAAACCTGGACGATCCGGGAACGGGGGAGATGTCTAGTCGATCCAGCAGGGAAATTTCTGCTTTGCTGCCGACTTCGGTCTCCACTACCAACTGAGATAAGCTATGAATGTAAACAGAATCAAATATTTATCGCTTGATTAATGACTGTAATTGCCTGAACGACCACGATAAAAGGCTTACCTGCCAGTAGTGGTGTCAGCACGGCCCTCGAGAACCGCGGCGGTGGTACCTCCGTGGACAATCGCAGGTGGGACGGTGGACGTGGTATCAGCTTTAGCGATGGTGACCTCCTTGGCCTTGCTGGCCTCCTCTCCACAGTGAGGACAAAAGCTCTGTCCTTTCAGCACTGAGGCACAAGCTCGATGGAAGCGATGGGAAATGCTGATATCTGGTTGGCACTCCATAAAGGTTCCCTGTCCAATAAAAGAACAAACAAACAGTTTTTACAACCACTGTTTACAACATTTACCTGCTTGCGAGACTGGTCTTCATACTGACACGCACTGAAAATATAGGATTATAAATGACAGAGAAATTTAAATGAAACAGTGATTCCCAAACAGCACGCCCCCTTAAATACATTTATTTTCAGGTAGGTAATAAAACTAGTGCCATTCACTGGACATGGCATTTACAGCAGAAACAATTTTCACGGTACGTAAACATAAAACCCATGATCAGCGTGGGTCTGGCAGGTTAAAACAGTCAGATTTCTACTCACCGCTCTGCAGAAAAATCCACAGCCGGGGCAGCACTGGTGTTTTACCATGCCATTGCGGTGGTCTTCGCACAAGACCAGCAGCTGAACGGAGTTGGATGGACGCATCATTTCATGTTTCAATATGGCACCCTGGCAGCGACTTAGCTGTCCGTCAATGCTCTCCGTAGCCATGCACTTTCTGTCTGCCAGGGTGAGGATCTCTCGGCTCTTTGGCGTTTCCATGCGACAGCTGCACAGTGGAAGTTCCTGAGCCTCCTCGATAGCTGACGTTAAAGACTCTGAAAGAAAAAAAAAAAAAAATATGCAGGTGCTCGAATCAATTTGTTATACTTAATTAATTAGCAGTACATTACCACCAAACTGGGAAATGTAGGACAACAGTAGATTTCTAACTTTGTTAAAATTGCTTCCAATTTGTGGTTTTTTTTAAATTAAATATCGGTGTAACTGTATATAAAATGACTTTAATAATAACGATTTAAGGTCTGAAAGACCTGGATCACATGGGAGATCCACTTCTGGTGCTGTGAATATGAATCAGGTCAACAGTTGAAAGATCTGAAATCCAAGTGCCAATTTCAAAGATCCGATTCCTTCTCTGCGTGTGTAAAGGAAGCTTCAAGCGGGGACTTGAAGGACAACACCAGTACCAAACAGCTGTGCAAACTAAACAACTGCACCAATGTCGATAAAAGTAAAAGAGGAAAAAACAGCGGGAATAGTCGAGCACAGCTAGTAAGCAGCAACAATTTGGAACGTTGGTATGAAAAGAATTTGAGAACCACTAAAATCTAACAGGTCTCAGTACAGGTCTCGTGGTAAAACCTCCAGGATGGAGAGCCCTGAGCATGGGGTGTTTCCTCACGTCTTCAATCTTACCTTTGTTTTTTGAGGGCACCGACAGCTCTTCACTCTTATTGAGGCTGACTGGTTCAGCTGAGGGAATTTGTGTGTATTCCCCTCTCTCGCCTATCTGTGTATGAGCTAGAGGCTGAGACTGATCCACAGTCTCTGATTCTGTGCACAACAGCAACTAAAAAAAAAAAAAAAGACAACAGTCTTAAAACCTAAACCATTACTGCATTATTGTTTCCATATTGCACAAGGTCAAGTTTAAATTCTGGTTTTACTGAGGAATAGTAATGCAAAGATCACCTTTGGCCTTAATCCTTTTCTTTCTTTTCCTTGTTGGCCTGAGCCAAGCGCTGTCTGCTTTTGTTTTCTTCTTTAATCTCTTCTTTAGACTCGACTCTGAGCTCTGAAGCAAAGACAACTTTTCTCAAAAATGGGTGATAAAAGAAGTAAAAAAAAAAATACACACACACACACACACACACCTGCTGCGATAGATTGTCAGAACAGTAAGCTTGAGTAAAAAATATGGTGGCTCATACCAAATCAGACTCTGTGCCCTCCTCCTCTGGCCTCTTCTTCTCCAGACTGCTCTGACTCCTGCTCTTCCTCGCCCTTCATCAGAAAACAAGAAACGCAGAATGATTCTCCCGCAAATGTTTTTTTGGTGAAAAGTGAGATTTGTGTTACATGTTAAGAAGAATGTGTACCATGCATATGATCGCAGAAAATAGTTCTCTGTTCTAACCTTGGGAAATGGGTTCAGATGTTTCCTCTATAGCACTGACAGGCTCTTCCGTTTCTTCTGAATCCACCTCCTCAGACTCTTCCTCCTCTGATGCATTTTCAATCTTCTCCCCATTCATGGTCACTACCTCCTCAGTCTGCACAATAAAAACAGAAATATTAATAGCTGTAATGTACTTAAACACGTTCTAATAGCATTCAAAAGCTTTCTTTTTCACTAGGTTGCATCTAAAATAACCTCAAAATTTGGATTTACTTAAATGCTATAAATAAATCATCCTCCTTTATCTTTACATACATTCTGCTAAATTAAGAAAAGTCTTTTTTTCCTGTAAATGTGAGAAGCAGACCTGTGGACTCTTGGCAGCGGCAGTCTGCTGTAGTTCTTTAAATATTTCCAGCACAGTCTTCTGTCTAATCACTTTGGTTTTCTTTTTTGGAACTAGACTGTATGTTCCCATTCTTCTTTTCTTTTTACGCGATGACAACCCTCCTGAGATGGTGCCTGAAACCATAAAAAACAAGTATATTTAGACGAAACTCCCCAAAATTGTTTTAAACACCAGACTTTTTTTTTTTTCTTAGTTGTTATGCTACTGGAATCAGACAACCTAGATGAGGTTTCGCTGAAGCTGGAGAAGAGTCTGAAGGAGCCACTGGTAAGGCTGAGGGGGCCTTTTGTGCTGGAGCTGCCGTATCTGGTAAGCTTTGAGGTAAATGGTTCTGAGGAGAGGACTGCAGCGAGGGGGTCTCCGGATCCGACGTGACATTCGTCTTCATTTTGGCACTCTTTGCTTCTCGCAACTCCTTGTTAAGCAGCTGTAGGTAGGGAAAAAAAATATGCATGCATAGTTACTTTCTTAATAATGCAGGTTTGGGTTACAAAGAAGAATAATCAGATTTTTATCACACAACATCCAAAAAAAAAACCCCCAGCAAAATCAGCTTTAGGACCTGTATGGGAATACCTTAGCTGTGATACGCTTCAATGTATCCCATTTTAATGGAGTTGAACAGAAAACACGCCAAATGCTAGAATAAGAAGCAATTTAGAGGACTGGCAGCGGGAAGCCTTTAAATGTGTAGCCAGTCAGCACAGAGCTCAAGAAGATTGGATGCATCCTTTAAAACACTACAGAAAGAACCGCTGGTCTTTCTCAACCCAAGAAGGCAACTTCAAATCGACTCAAGAAGGGTACTACTGGAGGAAACTTACATTAGTCAAAAGATTAAGATCTGGTAAGCAGAGATTTTACAATCCCTGAGCACCTTATGAGAACTAAAAGGGAGCTATCGAGAATTTAGAACCAGGTGGACTCAAGGCATACCACATGGAAAGAGGTGTTGGTTCAAGTCAGTTTTCAAGGTACCAGAGAGAACCGCAAGGCTTGTGTTGAAAAAAAAAAAGAGAAACTACCACTTGGCAACATCTAAAGAGGCATCAAAGGGGCCACGCCATCTTTTCCTCGGCTTGTTGCTTGTTTTGCTTAGCAGAGTACCTCAGGAATTTCACCACTCCCAATCCAGGAAGCGTATGGACACGAATACAGCAAGAGAAACAAGAGAAACCTGTGGAACAAGCTCTGGGAAAGCATCAAAAAGGTGTATACGCAAATCAAACCAGGAGATCCTAAACCATTTTCAGCAAAATTATACATTAACAGTCTTCCTAAACTAATACTACAAAAACAATTACACATTTTCATTTTGCTTTTGAGCACAATATGTAAACAACGACGGTGCAGGAGAAGGGGGGGGGGGACGCTCTGGTGATGCTCTGGGATTCTGTTTTTTGGTTTTATACAGTGGACGGGTGAACAAAAAGGTTTTGATAAGGCTTTTAGAAATACATTTGGACCATTTTCCACTTTCCAGCTTCGTGCAAAGCAGCTATTCTGAATTGTAGGCCATCTGAGGGCATTTTTGAACAAGGCCATTCGGCTTCCAGTTCAGGTCCATGTAGTTTTTCCAAGCGTGGAAGTTAACAATGTTCAATAAAAACGTGACAACTAATTGATAAATTACTGAAACTAATAAAATTGTTTGTGCTATATTTGTTCAAAAAAAAAAACTGTGCTCGTCTAATTTCATATCCTGGCTGATTCCAATTTATAATTTCCAAAAATTTCATACCTTTTCTTGCAACGGTTAAAAATAAATAAAAGTGGATAGGATGCATGTTTAATAAAAATGAATATATAGTTTTATAGTTGCAAAAGGCAACAAGCTAGACTGCTAAAATCGCCCCTTCTTATTTCAAGTTTAAAAAAACGATATAATATGTAGATGCATCTTGCACTATTACAAGCTTTTCAAAAAATTGTTGCAAAACTATTCCATTCCTAACTAGATGACATATTATTTTAGACTATGTCGCTATCAACAGCCTTTGTTTTGGATTTTCTGAGAATGTCGATAAATACAGCAACAGGGATTTTGTCCCCTTTTTCAATCGCTGGAAAGTTTTATTATATTTACCTTTCAATTCAAGTTAGGGGAAAAGTGAGAGAAGGCAAAATCTCTCCCAAATCTATAGAATTTGTGGAATTCGTATTGAGGGGGCTTTGTGCTGAAGATCACTGACTGCTTGATTGGACCGTCCCTAATTAATTTCCACATGAATTCACTTTGTTTGTGTTTTAAACCTTTGGAAAATTGGCAAAAGGTCAGAGCCACAAGAAAAATGTATAGTAAATGAGGTTCGTTTCCCCCCAGGTAAGAACATTTTCTGGCAATAAGGAAAAGGGGAAAGTGGGCTTCTAACCAGTTAGCAGGCTGCAATGTCTTTTTCCACAGATGTTTGTTGTGGTGAGAACAGGAGGAACTGTACAGTCAGTCATCTTCTGTACCTGCTTTATCCACACATGAGGATAAAGGGGTCTCCTGGAGGTTGGGGGTAGACCCTGGCTAGGTTGCCAGCTTACACCTATGGTTAATTTCAACTGATCAATGCACCTAACAAGCATGCTTTTGAACTCCGGGAGTAAAACCGGAGGGGCCGGAGAAAAGCTACGCGTGCACAGGGAGAACACGCAAACTCCGCAGAGAACGGCCAGAAGCGACATTCGAACCCAAAGCCTTCTTGCTGTGAGGCAGTGCTAACCACTGCGCCGCTGTGCCGTGCGCTCGGAGAAGGTGGATGGAAACAAAACCCATCAGAAGCTACTCAAATTAACAGATTGCGAACTTTTGGTTTTACCCATACCACCATCATAAACAGCTATAATCAAGAGACTACTCAATTGCTCATAATGCACCACGTTGATGTATCACCTTTTGTGCTGGGCTCACAGCAGGTCTGGACATGGTCTTGCGTGCTCTGTGTATCGTTATTGTTGCTCGGGTTGTTGCAGGGGTCATTGATGTGCAGTTTTTAGTGTCTGATGCCGCCTGTCCCATCGTATTTCCCACGCCACGGTCAGTCCTTCGTGCACCAGAACTCTGTGCGCACCCAGAGATATGATTCGCTGGATGTCCTCCCGCAGCTGAGCCAGAGGTCGACCAGTTAGTCCTATGAGGCGAAACTCCCAGAACAGTTGTTGCCGTAGAGTTGCCTTCCTGAGGCAGCTTCGTAAGAACCAATCCGTTACTTCCAGTAACTGAACCGTGTGGCGGCTCTGTCTCTACCGCGCCGTTTTCGGTCACCAATTGCAAAGTCTTGTTTGTTTCAGAGCTATGTTTCAGGCTCTCGTGCCTCGTGTCATCACATTCTTCGCCGTTCAGCAGTGCTTCTGCAGCAGGGAATGAAATGTGTTTTGTCTCTTTGTCTCCTAAAAACAAATTAAAAAAAAAAAAAAACAGCATAATTATTATGGAAAGAATTTGTCATCTATCGCATTGTGCGTTCATTTAATCGGGTTATACCTGGATTCTTCTCCTCACCGTCTTCTGGATCAAGGTGTTGCGTGGAGGCACCCATATCCACGCTGCCCGTTGCTAGACCAGCAGGCTAATGGGAGAAAAAAAAAAGATGAAAATGCTCGTTTTGACATTCTCAAAATGGTGGATAATGTTTACACAACGAAAAACAAAATGAATTTTTCGCTCCCAAGCACATTGAACGATGAAATTTAAGGCATGTGTGCACAGGTAAATAATGACAATTACAATTATCTTATATTTATAATTATCTTATCGGTTTTTTTATTGAAATCTGCCATTGCTATGGTATATTTGGAGAACAGCGGTGTTTACTTATTTGTACGGAATGTGTGTCAGAAATAGAAAAAAAAATCTTGAAAACACTACAGTATGTTTTAAATATTGAAAGTATATTTTACCAGCAATCAGATCTTTTTAGGGCTTGAGTCCTTAAAGACATATCTAACCGTTTAAGCATAATAGTTAAAAAAAATATCCAAATATTTCAAAAGGACTAACGCTAAGAGGTGATTCAGTTTTCAACTGATAAACTAAACCATTCAAAATGCAACCATGCTAAAGGCCAAGAGAAAGAGCAAACCACATGCACCGTCATTGTCTCCGTTTCCTTTCTCAGTTCTATAACCAACAACGAGAAAACTAGATAAGCTGCAGGAGTTTCTAAAAGATCTCCAACACCCTCTGCCTCAGCACAGACAATTTTAACAGACAGCTATCTTGGGCAGGGTTCTTCCTCTAAAAAAAAGAACCAAAGGTGATGACTAGTCCTCGTACGGTTCCTCTGACATTAACCGTCAAAAATGTGGCGTGAGTTCGGTGAAGAGCAGACGATTAGTGCAAGCGAAGGCTTGTTTTTTCATCTTCACACAGCTCTGGAAGAAGGACCGCTGTCTACAGGAGTGAGAAACGAATGAAGAGTAAAAAGAAGGCCGTCTTCCCATTGGAAGTGGCTAAGATCAAACGTGCACATTTATACATCCTCTCGTTTTAAGACAAACGCTCGAACCTACATGCAAACCAATCATGCTTGAGTGCATTGTGGGGGCACTTTTTCTCGAACGGATCTCTGCTTGTGCCTTCGAGAGCGAAACGTGAACTCGACAGCAGAAAGGCCCAAAAAAGCAGCCTGACAGCAAGATCACTTGGTTTACATCAAATAAAAAAAAAACAAAACAAAACCATCCAGTTTGGAGCGGTCCTCTAAATGACACGATCTAAAGGAATTCAGAAAGTGCCTGACAGTCCGGACAACCCGGAGACCTCTTCCATTCTTTCTCTGCCTTTTGTTGTTATGAATTAAAAAATATTAGGACGCCGGCCTCATTCCTCCCCCCTAGTGGTGGAAAGTGGAACCTGAAAACTGGAGACTAAAGGAGGGGGGGAGGGGAGTCAGAGAAGGCAGTCTGCAGATCTCCGCCATTTCGCAACCAGATTATTTACTGACAGAGTGTGGCCATTGCAGCTCTTTTCCACTAGATGGAGGAACATGGGGCGTAGGAAGCCTCTGAATGGGGAAATGGACGTTACGGAAGGAACACCTAAAGAAGGGGCTACGGTTCCGAATGCTGATCAGGGATCTGAAGAGGCGTTTAAGCCTCACAACAGTAGGGGGCCAGAGCCCCCCCTCCCACCACCCACCCCCCACAAATTTGGCTGATTTGGTGTGCATTACCAAAGGAACCTTAGTTGAAACTGCACATCAGCTCTTCAAAAAGATCCCCTTTTGAAAGAACGCCTTTAAATATTAGAGCGCAATCATTCTCGCACCGACGACGTCTCGTGAAACTGGCACGATCACAAGAAGCTGCCTGTCGGTATTGATGAAAAAAAAAAAAAAAAAAATGCACTGAAAGTAGGGTACTACCGTAGAATACTCCCAACCAGGCCAGGTGACACACCCAAATGACACGCAATGAACGAAAACAATGAGGGACCAGTTCTCTCTGATCTCCCAGTGATAAGAATGAATGAAAAGGTCATTCTGATCATTTAGATATTGCTATAAAAAAGGGTTGAGGACAATGACGTGTTTGCATTCTTTAAAAAAAAGGGGGGAAAAAAAATGACAAACTCTGGTGGTTTTCTACGCTAATACACAAACGACCGACTGCTATTGTAGACAATCCTTAGCATCGCTTTCAAAGGTGACATCTTTCTCAAACCAACGGTCTGATCTTCATATTTTATAATAAAAAAAGAAGCAAGTTTTGACATTTAGGAAACTACTAACTTCTAAATGTTTTATTTTCCTTCAGACAACAAGAGAGTTAAATAATCATATCCCACTTTTTGAGATATTGAGTAAATTGATCCTTTGGAGGTGGTCAAAGACTCCAAAGAGCTGCAGCTAGTACTCATGAGCGTATTCACGCCGCAGCTTCTCATGAGCCTCGTGGATCGACAGGCAGGTTCTGCGTTCTCCGGTTCCAGTAAATTCCTAAGCAGGCGACCGATCCAGTCACCACAGGCCTCATTACATATGGACCAAGAGGGATTCAAGGAGGAAGGGGGGGGGGAGAAAATGACTGGACAAGAGGTCGGACCTGAGGTTTCTAGGTCTGCAACGCTTTAGAGCTTTATCCTCGAGTATCGAGCCTCATCTGCTTTTCCCGCGAGTGCTCCTGACGCAGCTGATGCGCAAATCAATGAGGAGCACCTTTGATCGGCAGGATCCACTGCAGCACTTCTAGACTACTTTGATGGAGCGCTGCTCCTCAAACAGAAAGAAAATAACAGTCCGCCAGACGGCCAGAAATAAAGACTGACCAGGCAGCGACACAGTCAGCAGCAGGTGCCTTAAAAAAACCCATCTGGAAAACCCTTGCAACAACATCGCTCAGCACGAGGTTTGAATTAGATGATTGCAACTTCAGTATGACCGAACTGAGAAGGAAAAAAAAAAACCAATGCATCTCGTAAGATTCAGACCTAGCCCTTTACCCAAGAGTGGAGACTAAACATGCTAGCATGTCTACTCCCTCGTTTGCCTCCAAGAAGCTCCATACCTGCTTTCTTCTCATGGCCTCCATTGAGAAGAAGAAGGCGTCAGAGAGTGAGG
>CAAE01010942.1:65673-98760 GCA_000180735.1 Tetraodon nigroviridis | reverse complement strand
AATATTAGCATTTAAAGTAAGATCACACTGAACAGACACTGCAGTGACTCCAAATCTAAACACCTGTGGACTAATTGGGTCCTGTCAAACTGAGATAAAAATTATTTTGTGTTATACAATCAACTCCTGTATAAATATGGCTGTTTCAACTGCTCCAGCTAATGTGTTCCAAGTGCACGTTTCCATTGTTCCTTCTCATGAGGTGCAAAATGAAGCTAGTCGCCAGCCAGTGCAAAACACCATTACAACAGAAAGACAAAATGAAAAAAAGCATAATACACAAATTCATTAGTCGAGACCAAAAAAAAAAGCCTCTTCCTCACAGGTAAAGAAACTAAAAAAAACTACTTGGAAAATTGTATGAGAATATGGTTAAAACTGTTTAACAATACTGGCTAAGGTGTTGATCCTGCTACAGAAACACTTTCATTGGTTGGCATTACGAGCGTTAAAAAAAATCATCTGGAATCTTGATGTATTCTTGAAAATAAAACAATCTTTTACAAATTCATAATCATTCTAGCAAAACGCATCCATTCCAACATGCAGAAATGACGATAGGTGTTGCCTTCTTTAAACCAGTTGCTTCTTTTCCGATGGAATGTAGAAAGAAATGAGGTCCGACTGGGAAAAAAAAATTAAACGCGAGTGTCTTTTCACGCCAAAACGTCTGTCTTTACAAAAAAATGTCTCTGTTTCAGTAGAAATAAATACTCAAAAAAGTGGGATAAGAAAGATGGGTCATGGCCCATGGATTTAACAGCCTTTCGATAAAAGTGACATAAATAGCTAGACACCTTAAAACATTTAACAAGTTGTTGATTCCTTCACCGCGGATACAGACATTGTTCAAGGTCAGAAATCTTCCCCTGTGGTGCAAATGTTCCCTCACAGCCCGTTGTGACATGTTCTTCTACCTAATGTCCAGCAACTTCGATACAGCACAGTTTACAAGAACGACTAAAAGGCATTCAGAAGCTAAACCAACTAAGCCCTTGGCTTAAATAAAAACATGCAGGTACAAAAAAATAAAATAAAAAGTGACAAATGTGGCACCCGTTCATTCAATTGTTGTTTTACGGTCTCGAGCCAAGGTGTCCTACACAGCCGAGTGATGCCTTTCCCGGCTGTGTTTCGCAAAATGAGACAATCAAGAAGCGAGACCGTTGTGAACCCTGCGGAATGATACATACACATCTTAAGGTTTTTGAAAATAGATCCATTTTTTATGTCAGAAGTGAAGTCAGGGGGAAGGTCAAAGTAAAACTGTGAGAGGGGGAAAAAAAAAAAGAAATCCCCAAACAGGTAATTTTTCCCATCAGATGAAATGGAGTGTTGTCCAGCTGGAGGCAGATGGAAGGTTGAGCTCTGGTCCCGTCGTGAGATGCTACCGTACCACTGACTAGATCAGAAATAAAGAGCTGGCTCACTGCTGTAGTCAGACAAGGATGAGCTGTCCGCTGGAGTTAGCTAAAAAAAAAAAAAAGCACCGAAACGGATCATTAACACAGATCGAGAAGGGAATAATATTTACACTGATTTTAAATGGATTAAAAATGTTTTTGTTTAACCTAATTTATCAGTTTGCATCTTTCAAACACTTGAATTTCAGTTATTAAGAATCAGATTTTCACCCGGGCTCACCATGACTTCTTCTGTCATCTGGGTCTGGTGAGCAGTACTGTCCTCCTGGTTAACGCTGTTATTGTGTTTGTGCTCCTGCCATGTGCTAAAATCCACCGAGTGCTTGGGAACGTAGCTGGAAAGGTCTGTAAGCCAACAAAAAAAGTTAAATTGAGATGTTAAATTGTTGTTCTAGGCAGTAAGTAATGATCTTTTTTTCATGTATTACTCAATGTGTAGTTTATAGTTTATCCAGTAGGGGGCGCTGTCGTGACATACAGTAGTATGGCCGTCATACTGATTTATGAGTGAAAAAGCAACTATTTTAAATAGTTTTTTCCAACCCCTTTAGAACCAAAAAAATATTGGTTCTAAAGTTCCACAATGTCTCACCTTTGCTGTTGGACGTGTGCATAGATGAGGGGGCGATGATGTTGGGTCGAGGAATATGGATGCGTCCCACCATGCTGGGCTGCTCAGATTCCACCTTCTCTTCCTGTTCCTGTTCCTGTTCTTCCTCCTGCTCTTCCTCCTCCTCCCCACTGTCCCACACGCTGGTTTCTGAGGGATACTCGTATGTACTCTGGAGACTCGACTCATTAAAAGAGATCGTGAGCTGCAATTGGCAGAAAACATGGACATAAATCAGTACTCAAGATGTTTGGCCCCATTTTAGTTCATTTTTTTAAGCAGTTACACTCATTAATGAGCAACTAATGTATCCCATGCATCTAGTAAGATTCAAAAAATAATGGGAACAATTTTCAAAAACACTGGCACGTTTCTTCTTCAAGACAGATGCATTTTACGATCGTGGTAAACATTAACACATTTTACTTCCTTATTACTCTGCAATGGGACCATCTCCGCCCTCCAGTAAGCTGCGTTCTTGCCTACTTTTTCAGTTTGTCTTGGCTGAAAGCACTAAAAGATAACCAACAATGCTTTTCAGCTCGTTTTTGTCTGTCTGGTGCTTGATGTCGTCTAAATGGGGCACCTGGTCGCCTTCCAGGATGTCATGTTCTGTCCCATGGTATTTAGTGTGAATAACATGCAGACATTAGTGGTTTTAGATGACAAGCAAGCAGGTTAACCCGCATTTACAGGTATGAGGGACACATTTCTCAGGTGGAAGTTAATGCTTAGTGCTACAGAGACACTTGCAAACAGCAAACTGTTTACTTTTCACTTTGGTCACAGAGATTTAAAGTGTGGATTTTTTTTTTTTTGTGCACACATTCTGGTGCTAAACTGCCACCGTGTGTTATATTTGAAGAACTAGTTTGAAACCATACACACTCTAGCGCAGAGGTGGGCAAACTAAGGCCCGGGGGCCACATGTGGCCCGATGAGCTGTTTAATCCGGCCCCCAGAGCCTTCACAACAGTTTTTCCAAAAGTCAAATCAAGAAGGTTGCCAGTTTGATTGGTTAGAAAGAAGTTCAACTCCCTCTTCACCTAGCATGCTAACATTTTCTCTTAAGGATGTGGGGCCAAACATCATCTGGAGCTTCATCATCCATCTCTAGTTTTTACCAATTTACAGGCTCTTAAAACTATTTTCTCAGTTAATAGTCCATCAAGCATGATCTCATTTGGCCAATGAAATGATGATGTATCATATGAAGGTAAAACCATATATCTATACCCTCCTTCCTGTGAACCAAAGATAATTGACACTGTCAATTTGCTCCATCTGATTTAGTATGTGTATGCTACAGGTTTCAGGAGAAGAAGTCTCAAAACTGCTGGTGTCTGGAATTGAACCTATTAAGAAGATTGATTCCTGCTTTGCTGAATTTACTTACACACCTCGCTCATTACCTGATGATTCAACACCGATGGTAAGGATCACAGTCAAAAAAATGAATTACAGTATTACATATTGGTTCTATCCTACATTTTGCTAGAGGTCCTGAATGTGTTGGGACATCATTACAAAAAATAATCCAAAATTTGATTGGCAGCAGTTTTTAAAATTAATTTATGTTTAAAGACTCACATCGCCATTCTTTATGCATACAAATTGTACTCCAAGAAGTAATAGAAAAAAAAAATGCTATTGTGTTCTTACTTTTACTTATACGTCCATGCTTATGCTCTTTCTACAAAAGTATTGTCCTGTCAAAACCCAAAATTCAGATCAAAGACCTGGATCAAATAGGCAGATCAAAAGCAATATCAAAGGGGCCTTTAATGGTAATAATCAAGGCGCAAGGAGGTTTGATGTAAGGCAAAATACTGTAGCTAGGCATCCCTATCACTGAGACAATAGACCATCCACATGCACCTTTTATTGGATAATAACCTTCCGGAAAGAACAGTCTTAACACCAACCCAGATCTGCACCATGCTGGACTTCTGCTTGAACATCACCTCCTTCAGTACAGAGAGGGCCTCTACAGGCTGAAACATGGCTGTGCCATAGCTTCACCAGGTTTTCCCATAGCTGCTTATCTCTACATGGAGAAAAAAGAAAAGAGAGCCTTGTCATCCTACAGGAACTATCCCAAGACATTGGTTCACATATGTGGATGACACCTGGGCCAAGATTCTAACAAAAGAACTAGAAGAGTTCTCAACCCACCTGAACATCCATCCATCCATTATCCTACCCGCTTAATACCCAGTGGTGTCGCGGGGGTCTGCTGGTGCCTATCTCCAGCTCTCTTAGGGCGAAGGCAGGGATCCACCCTGGACAGGTCGCCAGTCCATCGCAGAGCACACACACCATTCACTCACGCATTCATCCTCTACGGACAATTTAGAGTCTCCAATTAACCTTGCATGTTTTTGGACTGTGGGAGGAAGCCGGAGTGCCCGGTGGGAACCCACGCACACACAGGGAGAACATGCAAACTCCGCACAGAAAGGCCGGCAGCAGCTGGAAGCGAACCCACGACCTTCTTGCTGTGAGGCAACAGCGCTAACCACTGCACCACCGTGTGGCCCACCTTTGGAAGCCAAGACTGATTTATTTTTTGTAGAAGGTTACAATAACAGCAGATGAGAGAAAAATCTATCAATATTGATTTTTAAAAAAATCAATGACAGTGGTCCGATAACGCCATTAAATGAAGAAGGGCGCACCAGCTGCTGACTCGACTGTCTTTGAGTCTCTCCTGCGCACGTTGATAACTGATGGGATCGGTTGCGACACTAAATCGACCATGAGATGGCTGCGAAGGATGGCCAGGACTGCTGAACGGATTATCGATGCCCTCCAACCTTCCGCTGAGGACCTGTACTCTACCAAGATATGGAAAAGGTGCATATCTATCGGAGCGCTCCCACCTTGCTCAGGGGCCAGAGCATCCAGACACTTGAGCAGATTTTTCCCCACAGGCCATCTCCCTCATAAACAGTTAACTATCCCGATGGGCTCCCCCCAAATCTGAGCAATACAACAATTTAAAGAGCAAAATTATCTGTATGTATTTATTAATTACACTAAACCATTAACTCCAGTAAGCTTGTTTATCAATAAGTCCATATTCAATTATTCAACTGGTCTTTTGTATGTATTTATCTGTTTATGACTAACTGTACATAAAGGTTTTTAACCCATCTGCCATGAGCACTTTGGCTTATTTATTTCTCCCCCAATTCCTTTATTCATTTGTTTTTGAAACCTATGGGAGTGCCTTTTACATAAATCCTTATCTGATTCTGGGTTGAATTGACAATGAAAAAAAAAAGTCAAATTGTGTCCTATTTTTAACAAAGAAAATATTCCTGGCGTTTTAATTGTGCATTGAGCTGGACACAGTGGAAACTTTAAAGTTATGCACACAAAAAAAGACCATTTATCTGATGGTGAAATATTTTCCAAAAAGAGATCATTTAATTGTTTTCAGTCCGTTTTCCAAAAAATAAAAGGTAATTCTGACATTAAATAATGCAGAGACAACAAATTCTGCAACAGAAACCAAAATTACTTGGTGAATGATAAACTTTACTACTAAACATTATGTAAATACTTTCCGAATGGGAAACGATTTCTAATAAGTCACCCATTATGCGGTCCGACTGCAACGCAGGCATCTGAACCTCACGAGAGGTTAATTTCCCGGTCTGAGTTGCCACGGAGACAGCAGTCGACATTCCCGTGCAGCAGTAGATTTGACATCAGATGACTGGTTTCAACGTACAACACCCGACTCTGTCTACTTTGACCTAAATCTGCCCTAATCTCCATCACAAGGCCACCAGCCAGCAACACCATCTCTGTCTCACACGTTTAACTTCACTTTCAAAATGTGATTTTTTAAAAAATGTTTTATTTTTTCTTTTTTAATCTTTGTCTCAAGGTGAGTTTGATGATAGAGGCTAGTTTTATGAAGCGTGCGGTCGGTAAGGCGACAGATCTGTGCAACAAGATCCACTGTGCAAAAGTGTTACTGCAGAAGTAGGAGCAACACTGTAGCCTGTAGCCCGGTAACAGAAAAATGTCCTTATTATTTATGAATTTTCTGCTACATTTTCCATAACGTGTCCCGAGACAATTTTCAAAGAGTCAGATTAGGGGTCGACTGCAGATAATTTAGTCATTTAGAGTAAAATCAGAACGAAAGAAAAACTGGGGTGTTATTCAAGGAAAAGTCAACAAAACTTAACTGATTTCCAAAACCGGGCTCTACCTCTTGTATTTAGGATCTTGAGGTTTAATGAATCATTGAATATGGCTTTAATTTAAAAAAAAAAAATGTAAAAGACAGCTCTGTTAATTTATAGATTCAGTGTGTGTGTGGGCCGAAAAAGTATCCCATCTGATGTCACAGATTAGGCTGTCGTTACATAAAAACATGTGTACAGATTCCTCAATTTTAACCACCACATTTTCAACCACATCTCAAAATGATGGTCTGTAGAAGAATAATGTATCTATACATTTTCAATTACTCCAAATGGGCCCATCATTGTGTTTTATTTTAGAATCATGGCTTTATTTCTTTTTGAAATAGAGCCTAGATCGATACAAAACCAAGTCTAACGCAGACAGAACCGGACAGTGTCGCCTCTTTTCTAAACAGACCTCTGTCTCGGGGCATTTTTAGCTCCTACTAAACCTCCTTTCTTATTTTCTTTTAAAACATTACACAACCGAAAGTGTTTCCTTGCTTAAATGGCATCCTGTCTAACAGGAAATCGGCGAGCGCCAAAAGTGACTGAACAAATCAGCCCCACTGGGCTCTCTTCCATCACCTTTCACTTCTCTCTTTTTCTCTCTCTCTGCTCGTTTTCTCTCTGCTTTAAATCAACATGTGCGGGTAACAAGGGTGAGGTGAGGTAAGAGCAACAAGCAAGATTGTTACGAGTTTAAAAACCTCTTCCAGACTCCCAGTTTGGTATCTTCCTGTTTTGCTGACACAGGCCTTAACAGAGGCAGAAGTGATTTGTCTCCTGTCCTCAGGCTGTGGGACAGAACAAGAGAGCCCCCCTAAACAAAAGCCTGCTGTCTGCTCATTCAGCCCAGTGAGCCACACCACCGACCGGCCCACCAACCACCGACTCATTATGTCGACTTTGTCTGACACTTATCAAAAGACTGACCCTTGGTTACATGATGTGAATGAGACAGTGAGGCTCTGTCAGTCGGCGCTCAAAGAAGCCACGATACAAAATAGTGAATATCATTTAATCGTTTTAAAAAAGGGAGGATCGCAGCCTTTCGCATTAGATGCGCACATTTTTTCGGCAACAATAGACTGTAATACCCATTGTCGCTGCAAGTATCAGTATGTCCTTCGAGGTCTTGGTTTGCCTGACAAAAGGCCTCAGGGACCCATTTTGCACTAAAAAAGCTTTTTAAGACAGAGGCAAAAAGTCTTCCTGTTTCTTTCAAAAGTAGTCCTCGACAAATGAGGCCCTTGGTGGACCGCTGTACATCTGCGGGCCCGCCAGGTGCTGATGTTAAGACAGAGCATTACTTCTAGTAAGTTTATACATGTGACACATTCACTGTGGCAGCAGAAAGTTTTCCTCCTTTACTCTTAGAAGAGCAGCGCCGAGGGATGATCGCTGCTTCATCAAACTTATCGCTACTGTAAGCAGACACCTGGTAGGCGTGGAGAAATTGACGTAGCCGCATTTCCTTCGAGGTTTAACGAGCTCGCTCCACCCGAATTTAAATAAAACCCACCGTGCGTATGTATCTTCGCTTGTCTGTTGTGTGCGAGCCACAAAGGGGACGAGAAGGGAAGAAAACAGAGGGGTTATGTCATCTCAGACGTGCACTGACTAATTGGGGAGGCGGGCGTCGCGCCAGAACTTTAGTTCCAGGCCACACGGCATGCGGCCTGCCCTGGTTTGATGAAAAGTGGTTTGCACTGACTGGGCAACACACACACAAATACACACAAAGAATACACACAGACCACTCCTGCTCGTGCTGCCATATTGACTGAGGGCGTGCGTTTCTGCTGCATGATATGTATCCAGTTGCTATGCACTCCATATGCTATTTCTGTCTTTGTCCATCTAGGACAGGGGTGGGCAATTATTCTGCCTGAAGGGCCACATTGGGTTTTAGATCTTGATGAAGGGGCCGGCCCCCCAAATGAGGGTCGGAGGTTAACTTAAAAACATGCTTGATGGACTATTAACTGAGAAAATAGTTTGAAGAGCCTAGCTCCAGATGATGTTTGGCCCCACATTCTTAGGAGGAAATGTTAGCATGCTAGGTGAAGAGGGAGTTGAACTTCTTTCTAACCAATCAAGCTGGCAACCTTCTTGATTTGACTTTTGGAAAAACTGTTGTAAAGGCTCTGCGGGCCGGATTAAACAGCTCATCGGGCCACATGTGGCCCCCGGGCCTTAGTTTGCCCACCTCTGATCTAGGATCAGTTCAGTTTGGTTTAGTTTATTTATATAGCACCGTGCTTTACAGAGGCAGAAACCCAAGGCCTGAACCCCCAGACAAAGCACAGTGGCAGGAACCCAAAATCCTTTTAGCAGGAAGAAACCTTGAGCAGGACCTGGCTTATAAAGAGGAACCATCCTGCTGAAAGCTGTATGGGTAGAGGAGGAGGAGATCAGATAACAGATGTGTTAAAAAAAATGCCTTATGTGTTTAGAAAATAAAAAATAAATATTGGTAAGTTTATTTTGCTAGCGTATCTGTTTAAAAATGTCACGTTTAACCTTGTAAAAGATCTGGCTGTGTGTACTTGTCTGGAGGAGACTGACCAGGTGCTTGATTAGAGTTAATCTCAAGGCTGGCAGATAATATTAGAGCAGCGCCGCATCGACCCGTCCAAGGAGGTTAAGAGGTATAATAAAAGCTCCACTGTCCTCGAACAAAGCGGCGTTACGTCTTTGCTGTCCCGGTGTGATCCAGAGTACCTACATTCCATGACACACAAGTGGGAGCTAACTTAAATATTTAATTTAAATTTAAAAAAATCTCACTATAGCTTTATGAGAAAAACATTTTTAAAGGAATGTCCACTTGCTGTTCCGAGGAATATTAGGAGAACACACTGAGTTCTCATTGAACACCTGTTCATATTTATCCATTTGTATTTAATTAGGTCAATGATTACTAAAACTGTTGCTTTGAACCGTCAATGCTGCAGGCCAGTTGATCTGCAGCGTTAGCGCATTGTCAGGTTATTGATAATAATATTTTTGTTATATTTACTGACCCAATGCACACCCCGGAGTTAGGCAGCAAGAAAATGACGTCACAGTTTGACCTTTGACCGATTTAGGTATGAATATTTATCATGTCATCACTTTATCCTCTTTTTGATGATTATATTATATTTTGCGTCATAACTTTGATCAATAAATGACAAATTAAAATCCATTTATGGGAGTTAAAAGCAGTATACTCTCGAGGCCAAACGGATTGTTTCTCTTTAGAAACTGCGGAAACTCCTTTGAGGGATTTTGGAGACACGGGGCTTACAAGAATGGGGCACACGAATGGAGGGACAATCCTGACACAAAATCCACAAAAAACCAAATTAAAAAAAAAACTTTAATAGGATTTTTAAAATCCTATTATGGAAATTATGCCCTTGGCCGTGAACACCCAAACAAAATTCCATTCATCATCACTGCGCATGGGGGCAGGCCTCAATCTCATTATCAGCGGATACACACTGTACCGCAGCCCAAATATACAGGACCATCGCTGCATTTTAACAGCATATAGCCAAAATGAATAAAATATTTAGGAAGCTTCAGTTTTTTATTGTTTTGTTTTTCTTTTTGGCGGGGGGGGGGGGAGCGGTGTATTAGAAAACAGCATTGAAAAAAAGACTTGTGAGAGACCTCAACCCCACCGAGCACGCAAGTAAAATAAACTCTATCGCACATTTTCGCAGCTTTCAGTGCTACAATTGTCTATTTTCAAGTGCAACACAGAGGAAAGTGGAAAATCTGTAAAAACCAGTAGGTGGTTGCTACTCATGGCTGAGAGTGTGGGCAGCATGTGAAACAAGCTGAAAAGAAAACTGCGTTGACACCCGTTCTGAAGCCTGTGTAAGTCAAAGCCGAGGTAGTACACCTTTTGCATCGATGTAGTAGTGCGAGCATTTTTGAATCTGTGTTGCCAGGGCTGACAATGTGAAGTAGACACAACACAACAAAGATGATTTTACATGGATTTATCAACAGGAAGTTCAACAGATCTGAAGCAGCAGTTTCATCCCAATAAAATACTCAAAGTTTTCCTTCCTGATAAGAGCAATCTGGCAAATAACACACACACACACACACACACACACACAAACGTACTAAGGTGATAATGACAGGGTGGAGAATCGAAACTTAGATATTACAAATCCATGAGCCGTCGTTAAGAGCATATTCACACAACAGGTGTTCGATGAGGATCTCGGTGTTAATGAAAGAAGATAAATTGTTTATTTAGGTTATATGAAACAAATATATTATTTTTTATATATTTTTTGTCAATATATTTTCTAATAATTTAAATGATATATGTTTCTATAGTAAATGTACTTTAAAAAGTAAAAAAGGCGGCAATAAGTGCTCTCTTACTTCTAACTTTACAAAAAAGATGCTTTTATTGACAGCTTCTGCAATTTTTTTCTTTGTTTGTTTGTATGTTTTTGTTGCTTTTACTGGCCACAGAAGGAGGATCAAATTGAAAACAACAAGCAAAATGAAAACGGAGGGGAAAAAAAAAAGACACAGTCATAAAATGACTGAACTCAGTTTCACACTAGGCCAAACCAGTCCTCTTTTAGACCTCAGAGGAGCGGAAACTGTTGGGTCTTCACCCACAGAATGTCTTGGAAACGCTGTTAAAGTCTTTTTTTATTTGAAATGATGACCAACAATTACATTATCCATACTCGCACAGTCACGTGTCCAAGGCAGACAAAATGGGTGCGCATATCCTGAAATCCTAATAACAGGATAGCATGGCTGTGGCCCATGTTGCCCCGGCGACAGGCGCCATGGATATGTGACGAACGGGGAGGGGAAATAGGAGAGCAGAGGCGGAGGCAGTCAGAGAGGCAAACGTGGCGGCGGGACAGCGTTCGATCGCGTAAATCTAGCCATTAAAAAGAGCAGCGGCTCACACAGTCAGGAAAAAACATGGTCAGAGATATTACCTAGGGCTGCTCGTAGGTACCTGTTTGAATTCAATTCTATTTAAATGTATTTGTATAACACCCCACCCCCCCCATTTAAGCACAGTGGCAACGAAAACCAGGCTTACAAGGAGAAACCATCCATAAGAGGAGTGGACGTGGATGTACATTTCATACATTAAGGCAGCAGAGCGGTCTTCACTAAGAACTGTACCTCTTATTTTATCACCACCACCTGACAAAGTGATCCACAAGTTCTGTGCAGTGAATCAGACGAATAAACACTACAACCGCCTGCCTTCTCTAATCACCTGCTGAGTTGCTTTTTATAATTCCACAATAGCCCCATGTGTTACTATCTCACACACACACACACACACACACAAACACTAAAGTACTTTACTTTACTTTAATTAAACATGACTATGATAGTAGGGCTCTTTGCTGTTGAACTCTAATTACACTGATGTTACCTGAACACGTGAGACGCTAGAAGTCATGTGAGCAGCATGCCAGTGCATTTTGCAAGGGTTTGTTTCTTAAGCAGAGCCCAGGTTTATATTAAAAAAAAAAAAAAAAAGCTGCAGAAAAACTGAGTGTGTGCGAGTCCACATCCTGCCGAAAAACCCTACTCACAGTGGGGGAGTGTTTTTTAACACAAGGTGCAAAACAATAATCCCATACACATGCAGTTATTAATGGAGGGACATCAGAATGGGTTAAGATGGCCTTGACGGGCACTCGGAGCATTTGGAGATTCAGGACCCGGTGAATGTTAGATCTACGACAGGAACAATAAACAAATGAAATTTCTTAGAAGTGTGCGTAGGTTTCTGCCAACTGCTATATAGAAACAAGAAAGGTCTTGATGCAGCGATTATCTGTTTAGGAATTCATTTTGAGTCAAGAGCTTAATAAAAATAAGGAAGGGTGCGGAAGGTTTTCAAGGGAATGTCTGTTGGGCAGTAAATAATTAAACACAATGGACTTTCACACCTGTAACCCAGGCACACAATGAAAATGTAGGAGCATGCCCTTTCAATGGCCGTCCTGACTTTCAGAACACTTTAAACCATTTAGATGGGGGTTATTTAAAAAAAAGGCATTTCAGTTAGAAAGAAAGAAGATACATCTCTCAGACAGAGTTTTGTTGGCACAAATTAAACGGGAAAGATAAATCATATTCTTTCATAAACCCCATGTGTGACATTTTTAAGGACATCTTTCCAAATGCCATCCTCAAATCAAAATGTAGTTATTATATGTTAAAAAACGAGCACAAATATACTGCAGTTGTTTTAAAATGTCTTGGTTCGGTCTAGGGTTTTTGACAGGAAATGGTAGACAAACAGTGTATAAAATCTTACCCTCTATTACCGTCTAAATCAGGGGTTTCAAGCTCGCGGCCCAGGGGCCAACTGCGGCCCACGAAATGATTTTTTGCGGCCCTCCACTTAATTTCCAAGAATAATGTCAGTTCGGCCTGGGTAGATGTACGAATAATCTCACCCCCCGATTATTAACGCAGCTTACATCCCAAAACTCAACGTACAGCAGTTGTGAAGCAATGAGTGTAAGTGGATCTGTTAATACGAGTACACGTGCACATACGGCGTCACCGAAGAACCAAAACAAACCTCCCATGGTGGTACACGTGTGTGCACTTCACTTTGCGCTCCCACAACCACAGTATCTCTCTTTTTTTTCATGCAAAAGCTATTTATCAAATACTCAATGCGGCCCAGCCTCACTCAGACTTTATCTAATGTGGCCCCTGGGTAATTTGAGTTTGAGACCCCCGGTCTAAATGCTCCTGCTGGCAAAGATGCCACTCCAATTCCCATAAAATCTGCTCATCGGAACAAGACACAAACAAACTAGCCCCATAGGTGTCTCTTCTCAAACAACCAATAAAATTGAAAGGCCAAGTCAATTTTATGCAAATGCTGTGGAGTGATGCAGTAAAAGAAGCTGCACTTGACCTACATAGTTCCACAATTCCTTCCCCGATAAAGAGGAGGAGGAGGAGATCACAGAAATCTGGAAGTAAGGGGACCAGCCTTATTAAAAATCACCACATGAGAACAAAGGCACACCATGGGCAAAAGGGGGAGAAAAAAATGGGGGTTCCTGTAGAAAAAGGTCTTTTCAGGCATACTATTCATTGAAAAATAGCTACTGATTTTGTTGGAAAATGTTGCTTTTTAGGCCACCAAGCTGCAGGTTTAGGGGGTTCTCCCACCAAAAAATGTTTTACAAATTATACAGGTCAAGCAAAGCCTTGATGCTTTTTGTACCTGTTTGCAAAGCCCTGCCAAAAAGAAAAGCCCTGCTGAGGAACAAAAAGACAGTAACTTGCTAAACTGGAAAAGGACTGAGTCTGTACATGTCTCACTTCCACCACTCCTGGCAGTATACAAATACTATCAAAATAGGAAGAAAAATGCACCAATCAGGAATCTGATCTGTCTAAATCTGGCAGTCCCTTTTTTTTATCGCTATGAACTGCATGGAAACATTACTTCCACCTGTGTGCAGAGTAATGCAGGTACACAAGAGTCTTAGTGCTTTACTTTTCAACCAATAAAACAATTTTTTGACCACATATGATTAAAAAAGTATAGATACAGGCCCTAAAATTGGCAGTTATGCATCACAAACACACACGCGTCATTAAGAAGTCTGATTTACTTTTCCCGACTATAAAAATGAGCTGGAACTACACAGAAAGCACCAGATTACGCCAGACCTGTTCAACACGTGGTGTGGGTTGGCGATCGACGGAACTGGCCCTGAATGAAAAGCTGCCCAAAAAAGCTCAAAATACTCGGCATTAACCGCGAGGCAGAGCCACGCACATGCCAAAGGGGGCAGGAGGGTGATTTAGGAGAACAAGTCATAAAACCATGGAAATGCACAGCCTGTCAACAGAAAGGGTGAACACTCTTGTGAGCCCAGCTGGGTTTTGAAACCCAGGATGTAGTGGTTTGATCCTCCACACCCCAAGCATCTGGGTCACCACACACACACACACACACACACACACACACACACACACACACACACACACACACACACACACAGACACACACAATTGAGCCACAGGGTCAGAAGCAATATGAAGTACGAACACTTCCATTTCCAAAATAATGTTCTCCACTTAAAACAATTTGAAACAATTTCAGCTGAAACTACCGTATTTTCACAACTATAAGGCGCACCTAAAAGCCTAGAATTTTCTCCAAAACCGGCGGTGCGCCTTATAAGCCGATGCGCCTTATATATAGATTTACGATAATGGACCGTGGCTACCGTAGTCGGGGGCGTCACCGAAGTGCGGTAAAAACCGTAGACCAGGGGTGGGCAATTATTTTGCCTGAAGGGCCTCATTGGGTTTTAGATCTTGATGAAGGGGCCGGCCCCTAAATGAGGGTCGGAGGTTAACTTAAAATCATGCTTGATGGACAATTAACTGAGAAAATAGTTTGAAGATGTAAATTGGTAAAAACTAGAGATGGATGATGAAGCTCCAGATGATGTTTGGCCCCACATTCTTAAGAGAAAATGTTAGCACGCTAGGTGAAGAGGGAGTTGAACTTCATTCTACCCAATCAAGCTGGCAACCTTCTTGATTTGACTTTTGGAAAAAACTGTTGTAAAGGCTCTGGGGGCCGGATTAAACAGCTCATCGGGCCACATGTGGCCCCCGGGCCTTAGTTTGCCCACCTCTGCCGTAGACTGTGTCGTAAAAATGGTAAAAATTCCAGTCCCACTCCACTTGTGTGTGTATGAAGACCCCCAATATATGGCTTTTGTTTAATTTGTGCATTGTTTTCAATGCAAGGAGGCGCAAATATATCGGTAAGAACTGCCGGTACGTACGGTACCGTATTGTGAATGCACTCATTTGTTTTGGGAGCGAACGGAGTTGTCAGAATGTTGGTTTGTGTTCTATCAATAAAGTTTGATGACTTATCTGACTGTTTTGTTTAGCGCATCGCATATAGTGGATGCATAACGCAACCCCAGCCACTGCAATGGTTTCTATTCTGTGCGCCTTATAACGCGGTGTGACTTATATATGAAAACATTTTTAAAATAGGCCGTTTGTTGAAGGTGCGCCTAATAACCCAATGCGCCTTATGGTCGTGAAAATACGGTACAGAAGTGCATGCAGGATCTTGCAGGAGTAATAAGAATTATTTTGACCTTTAATTAAACCCTAAAAAACATATAAAGCTACAATTTTTTTGCAGTAGGACCTAATGTAAGTAGATCGGACATATGACGAGACATATTTAAGCAGGATTTAGGACAAAACACACACACACACACACACACCCACGTAAATTCAGGTGCACAACTGAGTCAGGAGTAGGTCAAAGCTGGCCTGAATCTCTGAGCCCAATCATGAGAACTGAATACAGCCTTGTCGAGATTTTTCCGATAATAGGCTTGAAGGGCCACCTAACCACATCATGTGGTCTGTGACGAATGTAACATGCTTTTGTGAGACGCACACCAAAAAAAACAAAGGAAGCCCCCACGTGTCATTCCAAGTAGCCGTGTAAACACACTTTTAATCCACCAGAGCCGACAGCAGGTCAAGTGACGGGGTGCAGAGATTTAGAGTAGCAGACACACTCGGTGACACTACAACACAAGTGTCACTGCCAGGATTAACCAGGAAGTGGAAACGTCAGGTTAATCCTCCTAACAGAAGCGGAGTATGTACTGACTTTGCACAAAGATGAAGAGGAAAGAGCAAAATTTTGATTGTCGATAAGGAACGCTTGAGTAAATTAAGAGAATCTCGGAAAACAAATGCAAACCACAAACACACAAACGTTCAATTTAACGCCCTAACCTTAATCTTAAACTTAAACCAACCCTAACCCAAAGTTCCACCTTTTCAGACAAACAGAGCAGTAAAACCTACTCAATTTTAAAATGTGTCTGTAACAATGTAAAACATCAAAACTGTTTTAATTTAAGCTCACCTTCTTGCTTATGGAGCCGGTCCTAGAGAGGCAGGACTTTGAAAGAGAGAGGTAGCCGCCAATGACTTCAATTTCCTCCACTGCCGGGTAACGTTTCTTCAGCGTGGAACCCAGTTGAGCATAAGGGGCCTGAGGAGAAGCTGAGCCGTGTGGAACCTTACCCCCGTCTTCCTGCTGGGGCTCAGGTGAACCCGGCTGGGCCACAGGCTCCCCCCCCCTCCGTTTAGGCACCACGGTAAATGTGTTTCCCTTTCTCCTCTGCCCCGTTGGGCTGGGAGCAGGGACGCGCTGAGGAGGTTCTACTTCGATGTCGTCTATGTTTGTTACGGGCAGATGATCCACCGGTGGACGTCGGGGGGTCAGAGAGGGGCTAGAAAGGCCCGGAGGTGGGGTGAGGGACTCTCGGGGAGTTAGGGGAGAGGAACAGGCTGCTGGTGGGGATAGTGGTACAGAAGGTGGAGAAGAGGCAGCAGAAGAGGCGGGTTCAGGCTTCGATTGCCTCGTTGGAGTTCCGGGCTCCTCCTTTGCATCCTGCAGCGTCTCCTCGTTTCTTTTCACGTGGTTCGTCGTGAGAACACGGACAGGGGAGGTTGGCACTCCTGACACAAGGACCTCTGCCCCTCTGTACAATTGAGAAGACTTAGCAGGGCTAGCAGGGCTGGATGGTGCTGGGCTGTCACTTCCAGGTGAAGCAGAAGCACGCGCTTTTGGAATCACTGTAAAAGAGTTTCGGGACTGTAAGCGCAGGTTTGCAAGGGCCCGTGCCTGGGTGTCAGCATCAGGAATTTTGGAAATGTCTGGCTTTGGGGAAGGACGAATCTCAAAATCAGCTGACGACTGTAAGACCTTGGCCGATACAGGACTTAAAGGAGACTCCGCACGGGCACGCAGTGTCTCTGGAGAGCATGGCATCTCAGGTTTTGGTGGCACTTCTGCACTCTCCCACGCTTTCTCTCTGGTGGGCTTTATTTGGCTTAGATCTGGCTCATCTTTGGAGGTGACAGACGTGCCACATCCTCTCGTTTCTTCAAACCACTGATGGGAGGAGGGCACGGTACGAGGGCTTCCAAAATGGCGTTTGGGGCTGCTCTGTTCAGAGGCAACAGATTGCGGCCTTGATTTGGAAGACGGGGAACTGTAGAACGGTGATGGTGATAGGTGACTACTGTCAGGGGCGCTGACCATTGAGCTCTTCCTGGGCTTTGGCACCAGATCTGGCTGTGGCTTTGGCCAGAGCCTTGGCCTGTTGCTGGAACTGCGATCGAGGTCCAAGAGATTCTCCGTGCTGTGAGACTTTTTCTGCAGCTTTCCGTAGTTGGTGTCAAACTTCTGCAACATCCGACTGACCCTGCCTTGACCCTCACCTCTTTCATACGACGAGGCCTCGCGGTCAGGGCGGCCCAGGGTGCTCAAGTTCTCCTCGCTCTTGCTCAAAGCGGTGTCATAAATGACCACTTCCTTGGCTCTTATCTCCGTGACAGCACTCCCTCTTCGGTCCAGGAGGTCGTTTAGGGAGCTGTAACTACTGGCACTGTTTTGCTGCAAATTGGAATCACTTTTATCCTCTGCAAAGTAATCAGGATCGGACTCTATTATGATAATGTTCTCAGCGCGGATAGTCCGTATTCCAGGTACGCTGCCATACAGCTCCAAGATATGCTGAACCGGCCGAGCGTTGTTTTCTTGGTCCTGTCTCCTCCTCCGCTCTTTCTCCTGCTTGATGAACGGGTTCTCCTCCAGCGGGCCCAGACTTTCGTGCAGCACAAGGCTCTCCTGTCTGTCGTCGTCCCTCGAAACAGTCCTTTCCGTGATCGTCGACCGTGACTCTTTGTTGCTGATGAAGTACTGGTTCGCTGTGGTAATTGTGTAGTTGCGTCCAGGTCCGCCGTCGCCGCTCTTGGCTCCGCCGCCGTTGATGGTTCCCCACAGGTCCCCGTTAGCCCGCTGCGGGCTGGCACCACCGGCGGCCGTCTCCGAAGCACCGGCTCCCCCACAGCCGACGCTCTTAGCTTTCCTCCTCTCCAGGATCTCTCGCTTCCAGGCCGGCATCCTCGAGCCGTCTTGCCCGGCCTCTTGGAGTAGGACGCGTACCTCTCCTCCGCCTAGACATTGCGGAGGACCGATTGTGTGTATGAGGAGAAGGAAGAAAAAAAAAAAAAAAAATACAACCCGGCTACGAGCGTACCTGCTAGACCGATCGCTGCACACTTGCACACATCCCTCCCTTCTCTTATTCTCCTCTTCCCCCTGTTTCCGACTGTTTCTTTCCCCCCACGGTCTGTGAACGCAGCCCCGCCTCGGCGCGGCACCGCTGCGGTTTCCACAGTCCCTCCGGCGCTGTGATTGGTCGCCACGGTTGCGCGTGACACCCTCTTCCTCTCTATTATGCGTCTCGCTTTGACGCAAATCATTACCGTTTCCATTAGAGAGTTAGAGGAACACCTGCCAATCAGCGATATGATGCGTTTATGTTCAGCCCGTTCCTTTTTGTTTGTTTGTTTGTTTGTATTCCATTTTTACCTGCTGTATTGAAATGAATTACACAATGATTGATTAAATATAGCCTTTCCGAAAACGCTAGCAATCTTTTATAACATAATCATCATTCAATAATGTCATAAATAATGATATTTGCAAAATAAATTAACTTACACACCTGCCAATCAGCGATATGATGCGTTTATGTTCAGCCCGTTCCTTTTTGTTTGTTTGTGTTCCATTTTTACCTGCTGTATTGAAATGAATTACACAATAATTGATTAAATATAGCCTTTTCCGAAAACGCTAGCAAGCTTTTATAACATAATTATCATTCAATAATGTCATAAATAATGATATTTGCAAAATAAATTAACTCACGTCATACTTATGTATATAGCTGACTTGATTGCATAAAGACACAGGTAGGTTTTCAAAAAAATAAAGAAAAGGAAATCAATTGTGTCAGTTCTGCGTAATTTACTTAGTGATGTTATTGATACACTCCGGTATCTTGTTATTTAATCAGCTGCTATACCACCATGCTTTACGAATTAAGTCATAAAATCATCTCACTGTTCATTACAAAGATGTAGTATAACCATTCAAAAGAAATAAAGATGGTTGAAATAGATTTTACCCAGGCTGAGGGAAGCTGGTTTTTAACAGGAAAACCTAAAAGGAAAAAAAAAAAAAAA
Organism: Tetraodon nigroviridis; assembly: GCA_000180735.1. Classification (NCBI taxonomy): domain Eukaryota; kingdom Metazoa; phylum Chordata; class Actinopteri; order Tetraodontiformes; family Tetraodontidae; genus Tetraodon; species Tetraodon nigroviridis. The sequence continues at coordinate 79,390 of CAAE01010942.1, read as the reverse complement.
CAGACACCCAATGATGGCATTCAATCGAAATCAGTAACTTTGCTGTTTTACTGTTTTGTTTTGTTTTTTTTTTTACTGTTTCTTCTCCTTTCAAACACCCAATATTGTAATGCTACTTCAGTTGTCCTTGGGGAGGTGGCTAATCCAGTGGTGAGTGGAATGTGTCGACCGTTCCTACTCTTCGGATTGACGCCTCTTGTCAATAATCCGTCTAAAACAATCGCGTGATCTAAGAAGTACTTTAGCCCGCTGCTCATGAATCAGCACTAAGAGGGCTATTCTTGGTACTACACGAGATTACAGTAACTAATCAAACATTTATCACTGACCGGTGTCAACAAAAGTACACAGACGTTCAATATGTTTGGGTTGCTGCTTTTATGTCACACAACGCACTGTGAAAAGTATTCCACTTTAATTTATGCAGCAAAACATATTTAAGTGGTGCATAGTGTAAAAGAAAACACTGGTGTAGAAAATGTATGTGTATTATAAAAGTGCAAAATATTGACGTGTTGTTATGCGCACAGAGCGCAACGGCGCCCCCTGTGGTCATTGACAACCATTGACAGTGGAGTTAGAGCAGAGGTGGGCAATTATTTTGCCTGAAGGACCACATTGTGTTTTAGATCTTGATGAAGGGGCCAGCCCCCAAATGAGGATTGGAGGTTAACTAAAATATGTGCTTGATTGATTATTAATATATTAGACTATTAACATGGACTACAACACGTTAGCATGCTAAGTGATGAGCGGGTTGAACTTCTTTCTAAACAATAAAGCTAACAACCTTCTTAATTTGGCTTGTGAAAACCTATTGTAAAGGCTGTGCGGGCCGGATTAAACAGCTCATCGGGCCACATGTGGCCCCCGGGCCTTAGTTTGCCCACCTCTGAGTTAGAGGAAAAAGACCACCTTCTAAACTTCACAGATTTATTTACAAATATACATTTATATACGTAAAGATGACCATTGGGTTACAATAAAACAATAATTCCAAATCAACATATACACATCATTTCACATCATGATTTACTTTCAAATAAGGCCTTAAATACATGCAGAATATAAAGCATGGTGAAAAAAAAAAAGTTATACATTACATATCGTACAAATAGACAATATTTAGGTAATATATACACAGATAACTGCATCACATTTAGCTTGACAAGGGTGCAGGAATGTGATTCAGGTTTTGTTGCTGTTGACGGAACAGGACCACTGACAGCAAGAGGCAGCAATGTGACACAAAATAACCGCAACAAAAAATGGCCAAAAAACAAAAAAAAAAACCTTTCAGAAAACCTTTCAGTTATATTTGAAGACAGGAACATAAACATTTGGTACCGCAGGCTAATGTTATGAGTGTGCATTAAAACATCTCTGGCATATTGCCACCCTGCTAATTGTACAATTTGAATTGAGGTGCAACAAACAGATGTTTACCCAGTTACTGATGTCTTAATAGTTTCAAGCATTAAAAAAAAATGCAAGAAACCACTGTGCTGCTGTAGGCAAAAATAACCTTTAATTGCATCTATGGCATTTAATAGAACCGAAAAAAAAAAAAAAGGAACAGAGAACAGTTAGGAGTTAGACACAGATAGCTATACGATGTATTTTAAACTTAGCATTTAGGTGCTCTTAAAACAAAACAAAGCAAACAAACAAACAAAAAATATGTGCTGCAAAAGCTTCGCTGCTGGCGATTAAAAAGGTGGGAATAAATCTAGAGAAAATCTTGACAAGAAAAATACATGAAATCTCTCATGGCAGCTGAAAACTGCTCACTGTTCCAGCATTGTTAGTGATGTGACATTACAAAATTTGTCTCCGTTTTATCAATTAACGCGACATGCTCGAATCATCAGCAGCTGGAGAAGGATGAACAGCGGTGACACAATGAGGCCATACCCCAAATCCCTGGCTTGCTCCTGCTCAGCCAGCTTCTGGCAGAGCAGCACCTCACAGACCAGCTTTAAACTGAGCACCGTCATCACCCAGAGCAGACGCAGCACTGCCAAACGCTTCTCATTCTCCTGATAAAGACGGATGGATACGATGGCCGTGAAGTACGTGCTGAGGCCGTCAGCGGCAAACAGCGGGACAAACACCAGCCACCAGCTCAGTGTTGGAGTGAACATGTCAGCTCTCAGAGCAACCAGCATGCTAAATACTAGCAAAGCTAGCAAGTGGAGAAAGAGTTCAAAAGTGGCAAAGCCCAGCCACTGGACCAATTCCCTCAGGGAGAACAGCATCGCTGATGACAGTGGAGTCTCCAATCAGGGATGGACTGACTGAGGACAGGCACTGGATACCGCTGGTTGCTCCAGATTTCATTAGACACTGGACTACATCTTGAAACGTATCAGGAAGAAGTCTGACAGGCGACAGCAGGAAGTGCTTCCTGTCTCAGTCCCACTTCCTTAAAAATAAATGAATAAAGGATTAGAATTTCAACTTGAATAAAACAACTAGACATAGAAACACATACCGCAACGTAAAAGAAGAGGGGGAAAACGAACCTTCATGAAATAATAAACAACTAAGCAACATACTTAGGATTTAACTTTCGTAAATAATAACGCATTGTCAGCAATATATTTTGCCTGACTAACAACAACGAGATATCATAAATACTAACCAACAGAGGTACGATGATTTGAGACCGATAAATATGGAAACATAACAGTGCGAATCACGGTTACATGACTTGGCGTACATACCTAGTGCAGCAACACAAGCTAACCGGTCAAAAATAATATGGCTAAACAATAACTGACTGTTATGTAAAAGAATGATCAAATGTAGTGTATAGTGACCTAGCATTCCATTACCTATTTTCAGTCATATAGCCGTTCCTCTATTAAGATAGGCGAGGAATTTTTTTTAATTTTTAAGGCCAACAAACCATTAGCATCGTAGCGGCGGCTACTTCTCGCTGTGCCCGGAAATATCGCGAGAAATGTAACGTGAGCGTTAGGTTTCTGAACAGTAACACGTTATTATTTTTCCTTGGTTTTTTTTTTCTTTTTCTTTTTTCTAAATTTCATTGTGAAAAATACTTTTAGTTCCAGAAATACACGAAAATACACAATAAATTCCAGGTAATACACGATATAAACATTTACGAGACATAATGTTTATATACAACAGACCTCCAGACACTAGGTGGCGGTATTAAATCGCTACATCGACAGAAGCGGTAGCGTAAACTCAGAGGAATCCTGACCATTGGCTTGAGGAACTAAACGAGAGAAGTAAGACGATCATCGCTGCTCGTAAGTACTAGTTTAATATGACTTCTGTTACCTTTTTTTTAATGTACTTTTGTTTATTGTGATCGATGCAGCATGTATTGGTATTTATGCTGTAGTAAGAAATGCACAATGTGTGATCTTTAACCCAAGGTGACAGATAACTAACATTATATTTTAAAGTAAATTTTCATTTACCGTATATGAATACGAAACGGACAAAACAAAATTACTTTCAGAAGTTTTTCATCCACACAAATCTTAGAAAACTACAAGTATATACAAAAGTAAAAAATGAATAATAAAAGACAGCTAAGGTTATTAATGCCTCTTTTTAAAAAAAAAAAAGTTAAATGTGACATCAGAGCTGCGCATCAAAAAGTTAAATCAGTTTAAATAATAGCCATTTGTTTATCTAAATTGTTGGAATAATGTGCACACTGTTTTGACAGCAGTGAGAGAGAGTTTAGCCATGTTTGCAGAGGAGCATCACGCATGCTTGGTCAGTTTCAACGCTGGCTGTACAAACTGAAGATGAAGCATTTCTTTTAGAATTAATTCATTAATGTCTCCCACAGGGTGAAGATGCAGACGCCACCCCAGTCCATTCTACACAGTGGCTATTTTCACCCTACCCTCCGATACTGGCAGACTTGTGCTGCTGACTTAAAGCCTGACAACCTCATCTACCCAATATTCATCACGTAAATACCTCCTTTCTGTCCTTTATTCAGTCAATATGCAATCGGCATATGGTAGAGCAGGAGTTGCAAATCAGCGATAACAAAATAGATCAGCCGAATCATTTTTTTTTAACTAATAACTTTAAATTTTTTCATTTAATTTTGGTGTTGGTCACTATCCTACAGAGACAGCCCAGATGCAGTAGAGCCCATCGGCAGCCTGCCAGGACAGGCTAGGTGAGTTACAACCAAGACATTTAATAATATTATGATAACCGCCAGAGTTTTTTTTTTTTTTTTCTCCCCAAAAACACTTAACAAAAGTTTTAGAACTACTTGTTCCTTCTTGTTCCTTCTTCTTCCTGCACTTTTGTACCTTTCTCCAACGCTTCTGCTGCTGGAACAGTGCAATTTCCCCGCTGTGGGACAAATAAAGCTCTATTCTATTCTATTCTATTCTACAGAGTATATGTGTGCGTTCTGCGCCGTGAACCCCCTTTAGGGTGTTGTCTTCTGATAAAGGTCGTCAAGCAGGGTGGCACCAGGGCCAAACAGTGGCCAGGGGCTGAGATAAGAAGATAATTCCTTAGACGTTTTTATTACTAGCAAGGTCAATACAGACACATGGCTAAAGACTGAGTCATTCTTAGTTATTAAATGTGCATTTAAGAAAAACTATTTATGAATGTCTCTGTTTCTGGATATCTTGCCTTTTAAAGCTTTACATTATACAATTTCTTTATTCCTAGATATGGGATAAACAAGATAGAGGCCATGTTACGCCCGCTTGTTGAAAACAGTTTGAAATGTGTGCTGATTTTTGGGGTCCCTTCAAAAATCCAAAAGGTATGGAACTGTCTTTTTAACAGGTTTTGCTGGTTTTGCTAGTTTGTTTGTTTTTTTTTTTTTTGGTCGCCACATCCAGCAACAGATGCAGAATTGAAATGATCTGTGTCTAAAGTTACCCTTTTTTTTTTTTGGCAATAGGATGACAGAGGTTGCCGGTGCTGATACTGATGACACACCCGCTGTATTGGCAGTAAAAAAGATCAGGTCCTTGTTCCCAGAGCTGCTGGTAGCGTGCGACGTCTGCTTGTGTCCCTACACTTCACATGGACACTGTGGTCAGCGTCTTCCCTGAATGCTGTTCTGAACCAAAAGTGGGAATACGTACGAAATATTACACATTTAATAACACATTTTCTCTAAAGGTATCCTGAACGATGATGGGACCCTAAATAATGATGCCAGCTGCCTGCGGTTGGCTGAAGTAGCAGTGTCCTATGCTAAAGCTGGTAAATTTATTTTGTTTTTCTGGTTACTTCTGATTAAAGTTAAACCATCCAGAAAAAAATATCCAGCCGAATAATTGATGCTTTTAAAAATACTGCTGTCTCTGTGTTCTGTAGGGTGTCACATCATCGCTCCCTCTGATATGATGGATGGAAGAGTGAGCGCAATCAAACAAGGTCTATTATCTAATGGTTTTTGCTTTTAACTCTAATACACTGATTTTGCGCTTAGCAGCTTAGAGCGCTATAATGCATTTTAGCAGCATGGGATTGCATTGTGGAATGTTTTTTGGTTAAGCATAGCGCCATTTTTTTTTTTAAAAAAAAAAAAAAAAAAAAGCTGCAGAAAAACTGAGTGTGTGCGAGTCCACATCCTGCCGAAAAACCCTACTCACAGTGGGGGAGTGTTTTTTAACACAAGGTGCAAAACAATAATCCCATACACATGCAGTTATTAATGGAGGGACATCAGAATGGGTTAAGATGGCCTTGACGGGCACTCGGAGCATTTGGAGATTCAGGACCCGGTGAATGTTAGATCTACGACAGGAACAATAAACAAATGAAATTTCTTAGAAGTGTGCGTAGGTTTCTGCCAACTGCTGATCAACTGGCACTGAGCACGTCATACTGTTTTTAAATAACCCCCCCACCAAAACAGAAAAATGAACAGAGCAGATATCATCAGTGGGCAAAAAGCACATGTATATAGAAACAAGAAAGGTCTTGATGCAGCGATTATCTGTTTAGGAATTCATTTTGAGTCAAGAGCTTAATAAAAATAAGGAAGGGTGCGGAAGGTTTTCAAGGGAATGTCTGTTGGGCAGTAAATAATTAAACACAATGGACTTTCACACCTGTAACCCAGGCACACAATGAAAATGTAGGAGCATGCCCTTTCAATGGCCGTCCTGACTTTCAGAACACTTTAAACCATTTAGATGGGGGTTATTTAAAAAAAAGGCATTTCAGTTAGAAAGAAAGAAGATACATCTCTCAGACAGAGTTTTGTTGGCACAAATTAAACGGGAAAGATGTACCGTATTCTTTCATACACCCCATGTGTGTCATATGTATGGACATCTTTCCAAATGCCATCTTCAAATCTCAATGTAGTAATGGTATGGGAAACAAGGTAGCACAAACATACTGCAGTGATAAGTTTTAAAATACTCTTCGTGACGTTCTAAGGGTTTTGGAAGCTGTAATCACTCGTGCAGACTCACACGTGTTTACAATTCGACTCTCTAGAGCAGGTTTCTGTATGTCAGGGGTTTCAAACTCACGGCCCGGGGGCCAACTGCGGCCCTCGGAAGTAATTTTTGTGGCCCTCCACTTAATTTCAAAGAATAATGTCAGTACGGCCCGCGGTAGATGTACGCACAATCCCACCCCCCTACCGCGGGTCACACTGACAGAGGAAGCTGCAATCGGTGCTCATGCAGATTCACAACAACAGATTATTAACGCAGCTTACATCCCAAAACTCAACGTACAGCAGTTGTGAAGCATACGAGCATAAGTGGATCTGTTAATACGAGTACACGTGCACATACGGTGTCACCGAAGAACCAAAACAAACCACTCATGGTGGTACACGCGTGTGCACTTTACTTTGCGTTCCCACAACCACAGTATCTCTCTTTTTTTTTCATGCAACCGCTATTTATCAAATACTCAATGTGGCCCAGCCTCACTCAGACTTTATCTCATGTGGCCCCCGGGTCATTTGAGTTTGAGTCCGCTGTGTCAACACTGCTCACCCTCCAACTTATTTATTATTTCGATTTTATTTTGCCCACCAGGTGTCAGTGTTGAGCTACAGTGCCAAGTTTGCTTCTTGTTATTACGGACCGTTCCGGTAAGTAGCCCATATGGTACACGTCAACAAATCAATAACATTACCTTTGTCAAATAGATGACATTTCCCTTTTTAAAATATCTTTTTCTTCAATCTTGTTTGTAAATGTCAGGTTCAGGTGTATGTTACATACCTTGTAAATGACAATGATCAGCCATCAAATTGGAACCGCTGTCTTTCCTCTTGATTGATTTTGGTGGCGTAAAATTCAATATATGAATTACGAATATCAACTCTGTGGCTTGCTGTCATACCTGTGTGATCCAATCTGGAATTTGATTTAGGTGTTACAATATTCCGCTGTGTTTATAAACAGAGATGCTGCACAGTCCAAACCTGCGTTTGGGGATAGACGCTGCTATCAGCTGCCCCCCGGAGCAGGGGGACTCGCCATTCGAGCTGTGGTGCGTTGATTTGACGCATGAGCTGGAGTTTGGTTTTGTTTTGGAGGTAGGCTGCTAGAAAGGCCTGGCTGTTCTGTGTTTTAGGAGCGAGATGTGAGAGAAGGGGCTGACATGCTGATGGTGAAACCAGGTCTGCCATATCTGGACATTGTAAGAGCAGTTAAAGACAAGGTCTGTAAAAAAAAAAAACTTAGTAAACAAACAATGCAGCGTGGATAATTAGCCTGCATCCTAAATATTCAGTCTGTTCTTGAAACCAATTGTTTCAGTTCCCCAGTCACCCGTTGGCTGTCTACAATGTCTCAGGGGAGTTTGCCATGATGTGGCATGGAGCTCAGGCTGGAGCCTTTGACCTGCGGGCTGCTGTGATGGAGGCCATGACTGCCTTTCGTAGGGCAGGTGAGGTTCATTTTACCTTACCGCATCCCTTGTTTTTTACCGTTCTTACTGCGTTTCAGCATTGATAGTCCTGAAAATGACGTATATCTACTTTTTAATTGATCGTTATTCTACATTTATGGCTCTAAAACTGCTCTAAACTTACTCTTGATGACTCGATGCTGACCGTTTTTCCGTGCTTTGTGATGCAGGTGCTGACATCATCATCACCTATTACACACCGCAGCTGCTGAGCTGGCTGAAGGAGTGATAACACAGAATATGCCAAAGTTTAAAGGGTTGCTAACCAAAAATGAGATTGATGTATTATCTATGTAATTTTGGCAGGAAATATCTTCTGTGTGTCTTTGGGATCATACTATGGAAAGGGCTACGCTGTTAAAATAAATAAATCATTTGTTCAACGTTTTTATTTATTGAATACAGTGTTTTTACTCTGGGTCTTCTGACATGCAGAAAAATCTTCAGAAAATAATTTTCTTTTATTTTTTACTGGGATTGGCTCCTTCAATTACCAGTTTTTTCATATGGGAAACAGATTTTTATTTTTTTCTTAACAATTAAACATGTTAACCCTATTGGGTCTTTATGAGACAGAAAACTTCAATGTGCAATGGTGGAACTAAATTGAACATAATCTCAGATATCAATAAATAATTGAGGGGAAAATCTTTTTGCACATAAAAAGGTGCTGCATTAAACAGACCCAAGCAAATACACACTGTTTTTGTTGCTTACAAGGTACAATTGACAGTTTCAAGATGTCAGTTCTTAGTAGGAAAGTCAACAATTGTCATGTCAGTGAGTTCAAAGCTGAACAAAGACTAAATAAACCATCGCATCATCAAATTCAAGTTCAGTATACCTGCAATTGGCACGCAGTAGAGCTTTAATCCTGCACGAAAACTGTATTTCCATCACTTTGTGAAATAACTGAGTAGAAGAAGGACCAACAGGGGGAGACACAGACTCGCTCTGACCAGTTTTTACCCTCACACTTAAAAAAAAAAAAAAAAAAAAACCTTTCAAATATTTTAGTGGGAAAGTTATCTTTTTAGCTGCAATTTCTCTTGTTTTTTTTTAAGTTTTAGACATACTCTGGCAAGTTTCTCTGATTTTGATTAGTTGTTAAATATGCCCCCCGCATATATATGTGTGTGTATATATATATCTATATATCTATTTATAGATAGATATATATATATATATAGTAAGAGGGATGTGTTTTTCGTTGAAGAACATTCTTCTTGTCTTTCGCTGTTTAATTTTTTTTTTTCAAACTGATGGATGGAAGGAGGATTTTTCTTACAGTGTGTGAGTGTGTGACGTGTGGGGGCCCGAGTGGAGGGCTGCTGTGATTTAAGTTGCAGTCATCTGGATGGATGGAACCACTCTCTGGATGTCGGTGTGCGAGAGTCCAGCTGCGCTGTAGCCGTTTTTTTTTGTTTGTTTTTTTTTTGTTAACGATTTGGGAGAAATTCATGAAAGATTTTCTTAAAGATCAGTGGAGGCGCACGGCACGACGACAGAATGACACCTTTATCGACGTTGCCTCACTTCTGAGAGCGAAGTAAAGCCGAAAACGAGAAGGACGCGTACGTATGGTTTAGTGTGGATTCGGTAGGGTGCCACAGCCGGCCGTGTCTCTCCTCACCAGACGGTGCGCGCCCTCCGTGGCCATACTTTTGGGGACTTCCAAAAAGATCTCGGGACGCAACATGGTACGCAGAAGCGCGCTTGGATGCTGTCTGCTCGCCGCGGTTACTTGCTGTCTTCTCCCCGGCTGCAGAGGAAATATAACCGTGGCGGTCATGCTGCCGGACAATCACCACAAATACCCGTGGGCACTGCCGCGCGTCTTCCCCGCCATCCTCATGGCGCACGAAGACCTCCAAAGTAAACACGGGCTCCTGCTCGGACGGTCCATCAACATTTGGAACTACAGCACCGAGGACCCCACCGCCGGGTCGTGCGCCGAGAGCCGCGCGCAGGTGGTGGCCGTGGACGCCAAGCTCTACATTCGCCCAGACGCGTTCTTCGGACCCGGTTGCGTGTACCCACTTGCTTCTGTAGGACGGTTCGCGTCCCACTGGAAACTCCCTTTGGTCACAGCCGGGGGACCCGCGTACGGCTTCGACAAGCTCGGCGAGTACGAAACTATCGTGCGCAGCGGGCCGTCCACCACGAAGCTCGGGGACTTCACCATCGCGCTGCACACGCACTTCAACTGGACCTCCAGAGCCGTGGTCCTCTTCCACGACATGCGCCAAGACGACCGGCCGCATTATTTTCTGTCCGAGGGCATCTTCATCAACTTGAAGAATCAGATGAACATCACGATGGAGGCGCAGCCGTACGAGGACGACACGGAGTACAAGGAACTCATCAATTTCATGAAGGAGCACGGCCGAAGTAAGAAAAACCTTCAATTAAACCAAGGTTCCTCAAGCATAACATCAAGCTCATTCATTTATTTATTTATTTATTTTTTTTAAAAGGCTGGCTTAAAGTGAATATAGTGAAATCGCCCCGCCTTCGGGGGACATTTAAATTAGGTTTAAATGGCTTCTTCTGACTTTTGCTGCTTTAACCTGGAATTTTCCGCGTTTTCCAGCGGGGTCTTCCACATTTACGCAGGGGAAAAAGTGCGTTTGTTTATGGTGATTACAGAGGAATGTGAAGCCTGAGGGGGGGCGGCAGCCTGATGGGGACCACCTGCGTGGGTTTTTTTTTTTTAAAATTCGTTTATTTTTTGCGTTCAATTGCGATGCGTCGTTTTCGTTGTGTGTGAATTACGCAGTAGTGTATTTGAATGATACGTCATCCATGCTTGTAACCCGACATGTACACATTCAGAAAGGCAATTTTATATCATTTCCTTTAGAAATTTGTTGTTATTTGCTCTCCAGTGTCTTTCCAATTCGAATTACGCATAACCCCCCCCCCGAAGGTGAACTATAAAGTTGATGTGAAAAATGAATTGGGCGACTGCAGGGCTGGATTTGTGACCCTTTGTGAAAAGGTGTGTGTGTGAGTGAGTGTGTGTGTGCGCGTGCGCGCGTGGATCTACAGTAACGATGCTCAACAGAAGAACAACCTGTGCGTCAGTCTTGTAGACAGCGTTGGCTATTTTTGCAGCAGAACGTTGACTATTTTTTTTTCCTCTTCTTCTAGACTTTTCTTCTCTCTCTCTCGCCCAGTGAAAGCTGATGGTGTATGTAGGTGATAGAACAGGGGTGGGCAATTATTTTGCCTAAAGGGCCACATTGGGTTTTAGATCTTGATGAAAGGGCCGGCCCCCAGATGAGGAAATACTGAGAAAAACTGAGAAAATAGTTTGAAGAGCCTGGTAAATTGGTAAAAACTAGGGATGGATGATGAAGCTCCAGATGATGTTTGGCCCCCACATTCTTAAGAGAAAATGCTAGCATGCTAGGTGAAGAGGGAGTTGAACTTCATTCTAACCAATCAAGCTGGCAACGTTCTTGATTTGACTTTTGGAAAAACTGTTGTAAAGGCTCCGCGGCCGGATTAAACAGCTCATTGGGCCACATGTGGCCCCCGGGCCTTAGTTTGCCCACCTCTGCGATAGAATGAGGTTTCGGCTCCAGTCTGATTGTGACATAAACACCATCTTCAGACGGTGGTCCTTAAGGGACTTAGCGCTGACGTTATTAACTAATAGTAAGAAACTAATATGCATTTTTTTTTTTTTATAACACAGGTTTACAAGTCATACTGCTGCATCCTTCGTACCTTTTACTCAGTACGTTATTACCATTATTGATGACATCTGTGTTTGGTCAGCTTTGTGTCATTTTGGTTGCCATGGAGATTAGATAAGATCCGTTGGCCTCTGGTAAAAGGAACCTTGAGCAGCTCAAGTGCAGAACAATAAAGAGCCTCAGTGCAGTGACCTCACCTCAACTAAATTACCTTCATTTAAATTGTAGATTTTTTTTTTTCTGTGTCTCTCAAATCAACAGCGGGGAAGATAAGTCACCTTTGAATGTGGTTTTCTTAAAATTTGAAGTTCTTTCTTCAAGTCGGATGCTGTCTTGTTAAAGTTTAAGGAATTTGTTGAAAGAAACCTACAAATGCACTCAGTAAATCTTACTGCAGGTTTTGACACAGAAACAATTTATTGCTTTTTTTTCTTCAGTTGTTAAGGTGTCATTGTTAACAAGCAATGACAATACCAAGATAATTTAAAGGTGACTTCGCCAGTCTGGCTAGAGGTGTGAGATACCGGATGACCCCTCTTTTTGGAAGAATAATGGTGCTGCAGCTTTAGATTGGATGTCAGAGAAGCTGATGGTTTTGTCAGGGTTGGTCCTGGCTCACCGTCCAGCTACGTTTTGTCCCCGAGTTTTGACCTGGTGGCTTTGTAATGTCACCTATGGGCTCAGAGAATAGCCAGGGTAAGAGTGTGGATATGTGGCCTTTTCTAAAAAGACACGTGTGTCTTCCTGCTGTTCCAATTCCCTACCATTCACATTTTAAATCCCTGAATATTTTGAGACTCGACATCATTTACATGTTATTTATAAGCACTTTGTCTGGAACAACGGAAAAACTTAGTTACCTGCACATATTTTACATCCGACAGAAACGTCTTGTCTTTTTTATTCACTGAAACAAATATTTAAACACGTCCCAGCCAATGAGTGCGAGCGATTCTCTTTCCGCCACTCAAAGCAAACAAACCAACAAAACGTTTGTTTTTAGAACTGTTTTGTGTGTATCCACGTGAGCCATCAAAAAGAAACGTTTCATTGAGGGGAAAATGATTAAAAGAAAAAACATTTAAATTGTGGCGTTGGTGGGAAGCTCAATGGGAAATTTGTGTCTCTCTCTGAAAAGGCCAGTGAAACACATAGAACTGTCAGTGAAATTATGACACCCATTTAAAAAAAAAAAGCTTGCTTTCAAATTTGTATGTGACCTTATGATTTCTGACTTTGATGCACCGTTACGTTGTTAACCCAATGCCAAATTGTCTCTTTTTACTCATTAACTGGAAAAAAATAACAACCTTGGTACGACCTGGCTTGCAAAGCAATCACTTGAAGGAAACATATTTTCAGGGATGGAGATGAGTCATCTTTCTAGACCGAGGGGTTTTAAACTTTCTTGCCTGGTTTTAACTCGGTTCTTATTATCTTAATGTATCAAAGACTAATGCTTTATGCAGGAGCTTTTCCCAGACCTTATCCATTAACTCATCTTTTCACACATATAAAGATTTTTTACTTGCATTAAGGTACATATATATATATATAGGTGCACATATTACAGATTTGACCGAATTGCTTCATATTCCTTTATTAAATAATAACAAAGAATCAGATATAACAGTGTTTATTAAAGTGAGATGGCTAAAAAAAAGGCAAACCTATGTTTGTCCTGAACCATTTAAAGCTCATTTGTGCAATATAAAGCCTGAACACGACCATGTACTCTGTGTCTGCTACAAAACAAGAGGAACTTTTCCTTTGGCTGTGCGGCGTATTTATTTTGAAGGCGATCCAAGCAAGAGCAGGACGATTTGGCACGGCTGGTTGGGGTCTAAGCGAGAAGTGAATTTGGTCTAACAGATGAGGAAATGTCTACTAACTGAAAGGATTGCCTTGAAGCTGGCAGCAGCCAGTCTTGACAGACGAATGGAAATACTGTTAAGTTGTTTTTTTTTCTTTTATGGTCGGGACTCAACGGCACTGGAGGACCACAGTAGTTTGATTTCTCTGATAGTGAACAATGAGCTATTGTTTCTGGGCGATCGAGCGCTTCGTGTGTCATTTTGGAACCAATTGTACATCTC
>CAAE01010942.1:25012-41539 GCA_000180735.1 Tetraodon nigroviridis | reverse complement strand
AACAGGCACAGAGTAAGACCTGTGTGTCAGATGTTTGAAGCTAATACTTGTGTACGAATACTAACAATACTTCCATACTTGTGTACAATTGCTCCTAAAAAGAAAACAAACCCACTCAAAAATAGTTATTGGCAAAATGTCAGCACCTGTCTTGTGTGTCTACTCGTAGAGCAGTTTTTACAATATAAAAACTAGCAAAACAATGTGCATTTGTGTGAAGCAAAAAAAAAAAAAAAAACTGATGAAAACTTAAAAAACCTCAACATGAACAAGCACAACTTCTATTGCAGCTCGGTAATTAGCCACAGTTCTCGGATACACACCAGATTTTGTTTTAAAACTGGCCAATCTACGTTTCAACTCTCACGATGGTCGTGAGCTGAGGGCACTAACCAAAAAGAACAAGGTCACGGATACAAGCAGGCAAAGTGAGTTTCTCCCTTACAATCTTAGAAGCACGCTCACTACAGGGAGGGGGCTCAGATTAAAGCCGCTACTCCTCATTAAGATGTACCAGATAAGGTGACTAAGCCTTGGATTGGCATCTTTTTTAGCCTATCCAGGCTAAAAAAGATATCTGAATTTTGCTTAGGCTACTTTTTCAGCCTGACCCTAGATTACCTGAAAGCCTGCTCTGTGAAATTAGGATCCACACTGTTGTCTAAACTCTTGTCATGTATGCTCTTTTCTGTCCATTTAATTGTACGTTGCCCCTACTCCCCTTTGCTCTCGTCACCGCAGAGATTATACAGAAGGTGAGAAACGGTCAAAAGCCCTTCTTTCGGCCCACCACTGACAACAGATGCCACTCAGAAGAACTGACCATCCTGATGGAGGGCTGCTGGGCCGAGGACCCCGCAGAGAGGCCTGACTTTGGCCACATCAAGATATATGTGGCCAAGCTCAACAAGTGAGACCCGCACTTTACTTCTTTTTGCAACCGCTCTGGTTAAGTTTCTTTTTTTTTTTTTGTTTAAAGAGTCAGTTCAGATGACCGTCACGACCTCTGAGGTCTGAAACAGAAACACTCTGTCTAAAAACCAAAGACTCACCACTGCTGAGAGGAAGCACGACTTGATTAAGTTAGCATTTCCCACATGTCCATTTTCATTGTTGAAATAGAGATAATTGACCCTAACGGGAATCAACCAGGGCCACTTCCTTCTCAAACATCACAATCTTTCCTGTCAGGCTCCATGTCTGAACACTGTTCTGAGAATCTACTGCCCTTCTAATGAACATGCAAAATTTGGAATTTAAAAGATTAAAACATATGTGATTGGAAGAAAATTTGAGATTGAAGGATGATGATGATTTTTGACAAGAAGAGCTAGACAGGAAGTTCCATTATATGAATATATGTATATTCTCTTGTTTTTATTGATGTAGAAAACGTGGATAATTTTCTATGCATGAGGCAACTGTATAAAACATGCACTGGTGTAATGTTGTCATAGCCAGACTAGAGAATTGTTGTGGTTGTCTACAGTTTCTAGGTGCACTTTATTGATGACCCTTCTGCCCCCCCCCCCCACACACACACACACACACACACCCCACACCCCCATGGTAAAGAGTTGTGTGTTCCAGCCACTCTCAGAAATACAGATATTTGTTTTTAAAAGAAACAAAAAGTTTAGACCATCAGGAAAATAAATAAAAATGTGTGGCCTAGTTATGACAGAAAAACACACCGACAAAGTCCAAGGACCCTAAAAATGTTGGATCCCAAAAGATTCTGAACAGGAAATAGGCATGAAGCCACCCTAAAAATTTCAATTTAATGTTACTTTGCTTCTCATAATAAACAAAGGGTTTTTTGGGTGGATTAAAAAATTCACTTAGAATCATAGTTTTAGTTTAATTCTGGAAACACAAGATGTAAATACATCATTATCAATGACATGTACAGTGTGGATTATTTATTTTAGCTTGGGTAAATTGAAAAGGTAATGAGATTTAGTAAAATCGCTGGGATTTTAAATCTCTGCTAAATAAGGTGAAATGCTGAAATCTAAAATACTAAAATTGGATTTGCTGGTATGGTGCAACTTCTAGGTTTGATTACTTCTGTCTTCCATTACAAAACTATTCTGTTGCCCTAAGTGAGCCATAGAATCATTGCTGTCTACACCTTAGTTGGAGATTGCAGTGGCAATTTTTGAAGACATTTATGCAAACCATTTCTCCTCAGAACTATCTGCTCGTTTGCCTTATTTGTGCAAAACAGCAGGGAATAATAGATAATTTGTCTCACTTTTCTGGAGCTCACTAAGTCTCACTGAGACGTCACTGAGGACAGAAGATCATTAAAGATGCAGCAAACTACAGACTCATTGTTTTTATTACTGAAAGAGACATTTATAATGATGACGGGCTGCAAGTTTGTTGTAGCAGTGTTCTTAATGTTAATGTTTGGCAAAATCTCTGATTCTTTCCAATGATACTGTCTCAATGACAGTCGCTTCTAGTAGCTAACCAATAAAGAAAGACTGGGTGTATGGACTGTAATTATAAATTATAAGAGGTATGCATGCTCTCGCCAGATAAATATCCAGTGTTGTCAGCATTTTTTCTACTTCCCACAGCTGCTACTGCTGAGTGTAATTATGATAAGTATTAAATATTATTATTAGTAGTTGTAGTAGTTGATATTTTCATTTCCTGGGGTTTAGAGTAGAGTGCCATCTGTAACTGAGCTGTCACATTTAAAGAAGCATGTTAAGCACGAGCAAGCGTCTCCTTGTGTGTGAAGGCACTTGTGTCAGCGTCGCTTAGGGTTAATTAGTTAGGTTAATGTATCACGTTGATGCGTTAAAAAGACCCCTGTTTTTTTGGTGCGTTTGTGTGTAGCCTTAAAAGGTGCAATAGAGCTGTAGAATTTGATCTCTTTATTTGTTATTGTTTGAGGATATATTTTTTTTAATGTTTAATGCCTTTCTGCAGTAAGAAGCGTCCTGAAATTCACAACATGCACTACGATTCCCAGTTATCTTGGAGTTCATTTTAAAGATATATTTTGGGCCCTTCCTAATGACACTTGCCCTGTCCCTTTTTAGGACACGTATGTATGTATGTGTGTGTGTGAGTCTATGTTGTAGGCTCTGTGACCTACAACAACCATGGCAGAGTGCCAGACATTGATGGTTTTTTTTTCTTACCACTTCAACGGTGGACGGTGGGTGACTCACCGTCTTGCGCTTTCGGGGTAGATGTGTTTACACACATGTACTGTGTTGGTGCATGCGCGTGCGTTTGTGTGTGTGTTTGTTAGAGGCAGCATTTGCTGTGGAAATCTCCAGCGACAAACACAACATATGCATTATATAATCCAGAAAAAGACGGGGTCAAACTCTGGATTTCTGCTTCTGTAAAGCACCTAGAGACAATTTTGATTGTAAAAGGGGGAATATAACTTCCCCTGAAACTAATGCATAGACACATATAATACATAACTGCCTTTACATTACAGTACCCCCTGTCCTTATTTTCTACTTCCCTCCGCGGTGGGTGCACTCTTTTTATCGGGTGTGCTGTTTTTGTCCTCTTGTGTCCTCCCGGCGCTCGCCTGTGGGTTGCCTTCGGGGGCCCCCTCCTCTCTGGTGCTTCTTTCCCCCCTTGTGCGGTGTTGCCGGTGGCGCCTTGTTCGCTTGCTCTTTTTTCCCCCGTCTGTCTTTGTGTGTATATCAGAAAAGACGGGGGTCAAACTCTGGATTTCTGCTTCTGTAAAGCACCTAGAGACAATTTTGATTGTAAAAGGGGGAATATAAATTAAACTGAACTAAATGCATAGACACATATAATACATAAATGCATTTACATTACAGTAAAGAATGTCATTATTTTCTAATTACATCAGAGGTGGGTGACATATTTTTCTACCGTGTGATGTTTTTGTAATATTGTGTAATAAAGCAGATAGACTCTGGCTTGAATTAGGGGCAAAACTAATATATCCTGATTATTTAAAACATTCTCACGTCTTGAACCTGCACACTTCTTACATTCATATTTTTTAAAACAGTATGTATTTGTGTGCATTTCTTACTTTTTTTTCAGTGAACCTACTCTGCATATCTACATATAAGGTGTAGAACCGTGCTGTTGCCCTTAGCAACAGAAAATTCACATCTGTTTTTTTTTTACCCTTTTTTACCCCTGCTCACTAATCAACCCAGATTGGTTGATTAGTCAGCAGTAATTTCATTGATGCATGTGTTGTTCTCATGTGTGAGTTTATAACAACCAATATTAAATGAACATCTAAAATCCAAAGCTTTTTTTTCGATTCCACAGGGAGGGCAGCACCAGTATTCTGAATAACCTGCTCTCCAGGATGGAACAATATGCCAATAACCTGGAGAACCTGGTAGAGGAGCGAACGCAGGCCTACCTGGAAGAGAAGAGGAAAGCGGAAAACCTACTCTATCAAATTTTACCACAGTGAGTAGCTGTCTCTGAACAAGTTAAAAGCTGAAAATTAGCCCCAAAGATACGAGGAGCGCATTTAATTGTTGACCCTGGATCCCTCCCGACGCCTTTTATTTTATTTAGAGATATACGTACATTCCCTGCAGTGCCAACTCACTGATGAAACTGAGCAGCGAGCTGACAAAGCACACTCTAATGCAGGCATGGGCAAACTACGGCCCGGGGGCCACATGCGGCCCGTTAAATGTTTTAATCCGGCCGGCCGAACTTGAAAAAATGGAATGACAGTAATTTAAAAAGGCACATTTTTTCATTTGATTTTCAGTGTTTTCAGACTCATTCCAAAGTCAGATATTTTGTTGTCATGCTTTTCTTCATTTTCATTTGAAATTAAATCACGTTTTCTCCATATCCCAAGATGTGTATTTTTTCTCCAATGAGGTGGGGTACCAAAGCACTCCATCCATCTGCTCCTGGTCCGGCCCCTTTGTCAAATGTTAGAACCCATTGTGGCCCGCGAATCAAAACGTTTGCCCTCCCCTGCTCTAATGAGACAGTCTCATCACAGGTGGCCAGACAGGCAACTGTGATAATATAGCCTCTTTTAACAACAACAAAGCCACAGATTGCAATCTTTCTTTCCAATTTTTTTTTACCCCTGGAGAATCCTAATGTCCAAGGAATCCAGACAGAGGAGCTTCTCCAGAGAAATGACACTTATCACTTGCTTACTTCTGTTCTTGTTTCTTTTTCTTCTTTTCTTGGTCACCAGTTAAAGAGAGCATGATTAACAGAAGCAATTAAAGAGAGCAGGACTTTAACAAACCTAAAAGTTAAGCCCCGAATCCAAAGGACCAAAATATTCCTGTTCATAAAGAACATGCAGACCTGATTGTAGTGGTTCATTTTCTCTGACTTTCTACCAGCTTGTTTTATCTCATCTGTATGTTTGCGTGCAGTTCGGTGGCAGAGCAGCTAAAACGAGGGGAGACGGTGCAGGCCGAAGCCTTCGACAGCGTCACCATTTACTTCAGTGATATTGTCGGTTTCACAGCTATGTCTGCAGAGAGTACGCCTCTACAGGTACAGCCTGGCCGTCCTTCTGCACAACTGCATGGTTTTAATGTCTTTTTGGTCTTAATAAAAAAAAAAATAAAAGACTTTCAAAAGTCTCTGTTCGTGATGGCTGGAAGTCATTGCGATTTTGTGTGCTCATACGTAAAAATGCGCTCAGGTCTCTACCTCCCCCATGTCTCACGGTTCCCACAGTTTGCGTTTCCCACACAAGGGCTGAAATAGTGCAGCGGCTGGTTGGAAGAGTGCACTGACGCAGAGTTGAGTCACATTAGTGCGTAACGCTTCTTCCTCTCACTCAGATGTAAGAAGTTCAATCCATTTTCAGAGAGAGGAATGCACAATTGGTTTATCACCTGTGTTTTGCTTAACTTGAGGAGGAAAATTACCTATCAGCACAAAAAAAAATGTGGGAGCGTGGAGACAAACCGGCCTTTTAATGTCAAAAAATGTTTTTGGTTCTAGGATTATGATCATCAGTGGTTATTGTATTGAGGTGAAAGGATTTTAGCGGAAAACATAGCAAATTTTTATTGACAACATTAATAAAGTCACTGTTTCTCCACAGGTTGTTACGCTGCTCAATGATCTTTACACTTGTTTTGATGCCATCATTGATAATTTTGATGTTTATAAGGTAAGTCGTGATGAGCAGATTACCTTTTATTTAGTCTACTTTGAATTTGTCTTGTTGCTTTTTGAATATGTGCTCCAAAAACAAGCCTTTGTTCTCTCCTTCACACTTCTGTCTTCATGGATAATGAGTTGTTTCCCCGTCATATGCTCTCGACAGGTTGAAACCATTGGTGATGCTTACATGGTAGTATCGGGGCTGCCAGTACGGAATGGAAAACTACATGCCAGAGAAATTGCTGGGATGTCTCTGGCATTGTTAGAACAGGTCAAAACTTTCAAGATCCGGCACAGACCGAATGACCAGTTGAGACTCAGGATAGGTATACACACAGGTGAGTCAAAATCTTAAACTCTGATAGAGTTTGTGGGGTAAATGACACTGAAAATGACACACTGAGATAAACAGTCCCTGTTGAGTTGTGTATTTTCTCTAATCATGGGCTAACTAAACTGTGCTGAAGGTGCCATTGAGCCTGCAGCTGGAGCACTAGTCTAAATTATGTTTCTTTCCTAATGAATACCCTCTGTACTAGGTTAGGTATGGAACATTCCTGTGTGACTGAGATCCGTTAACTAGTTGTCAGCATAACATTTATCTCTAGGCTTGCAAATGCACACATACATTTGCACGTGAAGTTAATCTGACTATTTAGGAAATTTATGTAACATTTTTTCCTGTCCTTACATTGATTATCTTATCTGATAAAATCGTCACTTTTAACTGGACGAGAAACACAACTTTCTTTCTTTGTTTAACTGTTATACTATTTTAGTTTGAGAACAGGAGCACCTCTCTTTAGTTTAGCAACATGGATTGAAGTGAGGAATTGGATTTTAGTACATTAGGCAAAAAGACTGAATGAACTGCCACTCTGTGGTCAGAACCCTTTTGAGGCTTTTATCTTCACTTAGATTTGAATTATCTATCTTCTATATTAATTTCTCCATCTACACACATATTACAAGAAAAAAGTGTTAGCATTCAGCCAATATAATGGTCACTGCATAAAAGATGTTTGTTTGCACAACCATAAACATGTCATGTTGCTTAATTTAAAATGTGATGCATTAACTGTAACAGGCCTACCCTCTCATAATTATAAAGTAGGACCTGAATGCACTAATGTGCACACTAATTCACTAATGTCCACACTAGCCCCTCTGATTACCTGATCTGTTTTCAACCAAGGCCACTGTGTTTGTTTGTATTTAGGGGCTTCTTTCTGGCCTTAGAAGGAGAGTATTTAGATCAGCGGTCTCAAACTCAAATGACCCGGGGGCCACATGAGATAAAGTCTGAGTGAGGCTGGGCCGCATTGAGTATTCGATAAATCGCAGTCGCACGAAAAAAAAGAGAGATACTGTGGTTGTGGGGGCGTAAAGTGAAGTGCGCACACGTATACCGCCATGTGTGGTTTGTTTTGGTTCTTCGGTGACACCGTATGTGCACGTGTACTCGTATTAACAGATACACTTATACTTGTTGCTTTACAACTGCTGTACGTTGAGTGTTGGGATGTAAGCTGCGTTAATAATCTGTTGTTGTGAATCTGCATGAGCACCGATTGCAGCTTCTTCTGTCAGTGTGACCCGCGGTAGGGGGGTGGGATTGTGCGTACATCCACCGCAGGCCGCACTGACATTATTCTTTGAAATTTAAGTGAAGGGCTGCAAAAAATCCTTCCGAGGGCCACAGTTGGCCCCCCGGGCCGCGGGTTTGAGACCCCTGATTTAGATGTATCTGCCTAAAAAACCTTGTTGTCATGTCTTGGTCATTTCATCAATGCCGTGCCTTCTTTAATAAAAGACAGTGTCCCAAAAATTAATAAAATGTCACATTTTTTTAGGCATACCAAAGCATTAAAACTAAGCTTTAAAAAAAATGAATAAGGAATTCGATGTCACTGCTCTGTAGATAATTCACAAGTTCCTCTTTTTGACCATCTGCTCTGGCAGAAATTGAATGATGGTCCCTGAGGCCTCGAGGTATAACCCGTCCACTTTCCTGAAGACAAATGACTCCGGCTTGCACTTAAGAGTCCCGTCGTCTCTGAATGCAAGTCAGAGTCAGTCAACAGCCCATTGAGCAAAAAATAAATGAGCTGTGAATGTGCTTAACAGGACTCGGTTTTAAGCAACTTGTAGTGAGTTTACTGGGTAATGCATTAACTGTATAAGCTTAAATGCTGAAGCCTGATCAGTCTACATCGCAATCTCTTAAGGGGCTCTATGATGCAGCTATTTAGTCTGTGCTAGCTCACTCTGGTGCTTGTTTGTGTTCACACGTTTGACTTACGTTGCAAATGGAGTGGCATATGCAGGATGGCGGTTGGCCTTAGCACAGTAACTACCGTACATTCAATCAGATTATAGTTTTAATTACCTTTTGTATCTTTGCCATCTTGTTTAAAAATGACACACCACCCCCCTCTCTCCACTTGCCAGCCAGCCTGATTTGATTGGGTTTTTTTGATCCCATTTTAAATATTCTTTGGTGTTTTACAGGTCCGGTGTGTGCTGGTGTGGTCGGACTGAAAATGCCCAGGTACTGTTTGTTTGGAGATACTGTCAACACAGCATCTCGAATGGAGTCTAATGGAGAGGGTGAGTGCAGCCACATCCCTTGCTTTTTACCTGTCAGCAATTGTCTATTAGCATTTCTTTTTCCCCTTGTTTTTCGCTAATAGATATGACTGAATGAGGGATGAAACACTGATTTTTTTTCAGCAGCAGAGTAAAGTGACCATTGATCAGATCAGGGTTTCTTTTTTTGCCTGCTCAGTTCGCAGGCTTTCTTTTTTTTTCACCGACACTGATACACCACCCACAGGCGGAATCGCAATTTGGCCCAGGCGCCTCTCTCATGCAACAGCATTGTGTTTATATGTCTCATTCGAACCATTACCACAGAATCGGAGCACTTCTGTTATTTTTTTCGAAATGATCAGAGAAGTGAACTATCATCTAAAACAAATGCATCATAGAATCTGCATCTCTACTGCATACTGTGCATGTGCTGTAAACATAGGAATGCTGACCGCTATCTGCAAGCTATGTACTTGAGGACAGCATTGACAGGTACTCTTAAGTGTTATGAAACCGTGGTTGGATATTCTGTGAGTGAATCATCGGATGAATTGATTAAGGACTGACTCACTTCCTCTGCTGGTAAATAATTGAGAGCCATTGCACCCGGAGGCCTTGGCCAGCGATAAACTGCGTAGCCTCAAACCTCGCAGGCAGAAATCGCAACCCCCCCGCGTCTGCGCAGCGCATGTTTATCAGATGAATAGGTGCAGAATTTCCGAACATGTTAGCATTGCAGTCGCTGAAAATGCAAATACAGGCCAGATATAGATTAAGCCTCTCCTGTCAGCATTTGCTGAGTAGAAAAACACTCATTCTGGTGTAACGGTCTTTGCTGCCTGTTTTTTAGCCTTGAAGATTCACGTTTCCTCAGCAACCAAAGAAGTGCTGGATGAGTTTGGATACTTTGATCTTCAGTTGCGAGGGGATGTTGAAATGAAGGCAAGGCCCTTTTGTTTAAAATTTCCAACTTCATTATGGATGCAATAAATACACAAAATACATTATAAGGCAACCAGGTTGCCAAGACTGCTTGTCCATTCTAACATAGCCACTGATATGTGTCAAATCTTCACATCATTTATAATAACACACACACACACTGGGCAGAATATATACTATATAACTTATAAGTAACGTAAAAAACTTCCTTTGAAGGACAGTCTAATAGAGGATACACACAAGCATGCACGCACACGCACTACATCTGCATTGATGAATCTATTGATTTTTGTGTTTTTCCAGGGCAAAGGCAAAATGAGAACGTATTGGCTTCTGGGGGAGAAGACTGATGTGTATGTTATCTGAGAATCTGGATAATTATGTCACAGTAGGGCGACGGGACAGCAGAAGCTTCGTGGCACAGCCTTTTTTCACTTTATTTGTCCTAGAATAAGTCATTTTTGGTGATTTTCACATAGAGAAAAAAAAAACCATATGACCAAAAAAAAAAAAAAAGAAAAACAAAAAGGGAAGTCCAGGTATATTTATAACCTGCATTTAAAAATCGCAAAAAAACTGAGAGAAAAAAGGTAAAAGCTGTATTTTGTATGAAGATTTGTCCTGAAAGTGAGTACTTTTCACTGATGAATTCTTATTTTTTTTGTGCTTTCGATATTAAGATTTGTATAATGTGTTTGAAAGTGTATTGATATTTTCTTGAAGTGTCCGTTACAGTTTTTGGGCACAGTATTACAAATTATGTCAGGGGTTCATTGACAGTGTTACACAGTAAAACATGATGTGTGTATATATGTATATCTCAGATACTGTAAGATATTTTGTTCAGAAAGCGAAATAAAACACTTTTTTTTCCCATTATGGGGTCAGCCTTCCTAATTTTGCTTGGGTGACAGCAGAGAGAAACTGTACATACCCCAATTAACATGCTTAGCCAATTTTAGAGACACTAATAAATATAAATATTTGCTCATATCCAAACAAACTGTTTTAAAGATACCTTATCTATGATTTGCTCTCCCTTTTAAGAAATTACCCCTAAAAGTCTTTTTCTCTACTTTTAATTCCATCTTATTAAAGCATTTAAGTGTCTTTCTGCTGTGTGACTTTTGAATGCCTGTACACCAATTCTAAATTTATTCTAATTATGAATTATAATTTAAACTTTAACCAGTGTTTTATGCTTCTGGAAGCTCATTAACAGCGTACAGATCTGGATTGAGGAGAGGAGAAATCTGCTGCACTAACATCAGTGCTCATTAGGAGCTCATTATCAGCGGTGTGTGTGTGTGTGTTTCACTCATGTGGAGTCAGGTGGCATTCGTGTTGACATGTTCAAAAGGCATACCATAGCCCAGTTAAGAGCATTCTTACACTTGAATTTTTTTAAATCAAATTTAGACACGTCGTCATGGGCAAGGTCTGTGATATGCCTGCATGCGTTATTTTCAGCTGCGGAACAGACCATCCTCTGCTCTTGCAGCCATGTTATTACCGTCCCTTTTCTCCAAGTCAGACACGTCACCGGTTAGAACCCCCCACAAACACCACCACCACCACCAGCATGCTGTCCACCAATGCTGCAGTCTTTTTTTTTTTTTTTTTTTTTTTTTTTTACTGGGTACATGATCTAACAAGTGACTCTGCCCACATAGTTTTTTGTTTTGTTTTGTTTTTTTTTGGGGGGGGGGGGTTATATTTTTTTTCCTACACGCAACAACAAGAAAAGGGCAGGATAGTATATAGCTCAATCTAAATGAATGGCCTCAAATTTCCTAGTTTTCTTAATTCTTAAATCCAGACTGGGTCACAGAAGAGGCATTGCTCCACAGTGCTGCATGAATTTGTGACTTCCCACTCACGAGCCAGTCGTGATGCACTACTGCTATGGTTACATGACTCTGAGGTAACCGAATTACTCAATGAACAGCTCATTTAACTCAGGGTGACCAGACGTTCTGGTTTACCCAGGACCTTCCTGGTTTTGAGCCTTGTGTCCAGTGTACCGGCAAATTTTAACTGACCCTTTGTTTTGTCCTGTTTTTAATCAAGGTCTGTCCTGGGTGTCTCAATTTTTTTCTCTTTTTTTGCTTTTATTGACAACATGCTACACATGTCAGCAAGTCATTTAAATGATAGCAGATAACAGTGCTTTTCTTTTGAAACTTGTTGTCTTTGACTCATGTGAACATCAATCACACAGTTGTGATAGTGATCTGTAATCTAAACCATTTAAGACAAGGGTCTCAAACTCGCGGCCCGGGGGCCAACTGCGGCCCTCGGAAGGATTTTTTGCGGCCCTCCACATTCAAAGAATAATGTCAGTGCGGCCCGCGGTAGATGTACACACAATCCCACCCCCTTACCGCGGGTCACACTGACAGAGGAAGCTGCAATCGGTGCTCATGCAGATTCACAACAACAGATTATAAACGCAGTTTACATCCCAAAACTCAACGTACAGCAGTTGTGAAGCATACGAGCATAAGTGGATCTGTTAATACGGGTACACGTGCACATACGGTGTCACCGAAGAACCAAAACAAACCACTCATGGTGGTACACGCGTGTGCACTTTAGTTTGCGTTCCCACAACCACAGTATCTCTCTTTTTTTTTTCGTGCAACCGCTATTTATCAAATACTCAATGTGGCCCAGCCTCACTCAGACTTTATCTCATGTGGTAATTTGAGCTTGAGTCCGCTGATTTAAAAAGTTCCACATGCTCCACATCCTCTGTCCATAGCTTGATGCTCATTGGTCTATTAAACCGCACGGGACTGGACACCTTGAAAGTATCACTAGTTACTCAGGTTAACGTTGCCGTTATTGCTCTGAGTTCTTGAAGGGACGACTGCAAACTGTAGTTTCCCGAAAAAGATCCACTCCAACATAATATACTAAGGGTCAGACATAGAACCTATGCATGATGCACTTATTTTGTCGGCGCACTATATGTTGATATTGAAAAAAGTTTAATATTAAAATGTTATGCATTTTAGTCCATTAGTGGCCAGTTTTCTTTGGCCAAGGAATGCAAGTAACAGAACAAGTAAATGTTTCAAGTTAAGTTAAGTCAAGTCAAGTGAGCTTTATTGCCATTTTCAAACATATATAGCTGGTGCAATACATATTGAAAATGAAACAATGTTTCGCAAGGACTTGGTGCTTCATAAAACAACATAGGGGCACAAAAGACGACAGTGCTACACAGGGACAACATAGAGTCACGTACGACAGGTGCAACAGACATGTAACATCATGCTACAGGGCAGGTACATAGACAGGTACATAGAATAGAGTGCTAGCTACAGTGCAGATCAGTGCAGGGGGCTGAGGAGTCAGCCCTGGGGGGCCCCAATGCTCAGTGTGGTGGTGCTGGAGGTGCTGTTCCCGATTCGGACTGACTGAGGTCTCCCAGTTAGAATGTCAAGAACCCAGTTGCAGAGAGAGGTGTTTAGTCCAAGCAGGATTAGCTTCTCAGTGAGGTGCTTCGGACGACGCAACCTGTATTGGGTTCAGTGAGGGTGGTAGTTGGGTTTTGATGTGCCTCATGACGAGCCGCTCAAAGCGTTTCATCACAATGGGTGTGAGTGCGATGGAACGGAAGTCGTTGAGGTAGGAGACTGAAGACTTTTTCAGCACGGGGATGATGGCGGTCGCTTTAAGGTAGGTTGGAACAACAGCGCTGCTCAGAGAGAAGTTGAAGATGTCAGTGAAGACGTCCGCTAATTGCTCTGCACATTCTCTGAGCACTTTGCCAGGGGTGTTGTCTGGTCCAGCAGACTTCCATGGGTTGACTCCACATAGAGTCCACCTCACATCAGGAGTGGTCAAACAAATCACCTGGTCGCCGGGAGGAGGGATGGTCTTCCTTCCTTGTTTACAAGTTGTATAACCTTAGTTGGGCAAAATAAAATCTCTTATATTTGGTAAGAATTTGCAAAATAGAAAAAAATGAATTAACACATTGAATATTGATAGCCTTATAAGATGTAGTATTGTCAAACTGGAAGTACAAGACCTGGTTTGGACTATCCAGTCTGAGTCTGGGTGTGGGTGCAGTTTCAAACTTGGGTTGTGGCAGGTATGCTACCTACTTTTTCCTTGTGAGGATAAAAGTGTTTTCCCCAAATGGGTAGATAAAGGTCTGGTTGGCTGACCAATGGGCAGTGGTAGCTCAGTCTGGAGCAGAGGTGGGCAAACTAAGGCCTGGGGGCCACATGTGGTCCGATGAGCTGTTTAATCCGGCCCGCAGAGCCTTTACAACAGTTTTTCCAAAAGTCAAATCAAGAAGGTTGCCAGCTTGATTGGTTAGAATGAAGTTCAACTCCCTCTTCACCTAGCATGCTAACATTTTCTCTTAAGAAGGTGGGGCCAAACATCATCTGGAGCGTCATCATCCATCTCTAGTTTTTACCAATTTACAGGCTCTTCAAACTGTTTTCTCAGTTAATAGTCCATCAAGCATGATTTTAAGTTAACCTCTGACCCTCATCTGGGGGCCGGCCCGTTCATCTAGATCTAAAACCCAATGTGGCCCTTTGGGCAAAATAATTGCCCACCCCTGCTCTACACTCCACCAGGGCGTATTCGGAAAGTACAATCTCTTTACTCCCTTCCCCCAAGGGGGTAGAGAGTGACAAGATAGAAAATGGAAAAGAGGTGATGAAATTAAAAGGTTATTTTCCATTGGGTTATTTGCCGCCTTGCGCCTGAATTTGGGTCTAATTCACAATGCTACATTGTACACAAAACTACAATTTTCTTTGCAAGGTTATAGAAAAGCTGTCTGCAACACCTTATATATGTTATTGGCAAATTGCTCCTGCAGTATTAGCCCTGTAGATAGTGAAATGTTTTGACCACTGAAGCTGCATAAATTTAAGATACAAATCACTGGTTGCCACAGCAACCACTTACTGTGAAAGCTTAGAGAGGACTGGTGGTGTCTGGAAGTGTCATGATTGACAGAGGGGAATGCGCCGCAGTCAGCTGAAACAGGTGAATCTCGACTGTGTAATCTGGAGCGTTCAAACTCGGCGGTGCTTACGGCTTGATTCTAACATAAGCAAATAGCAGATGGGTTTCAATGTTATTATCTTCAAGGACAGGAACGTTTACCTACTGAGAGAAAGCCTCTTCTTTTTGTCTCCCGACGGCAATGGCAACAGGATTTTGCAAAGACATATTTCAAAATAGGGTAAAAATAAGTCGCTGGTCAAACATTTACAGCACATCTTAAAACATCAACTTTTTGTTCTTTATTTTAGGAAAGAAGAGTTTCATTTCTACAAAATTGCATTAAAAAACACAACATTTTACAGGTACATATTTTTACCAGTATTTGCAGCAGACCTTTATCCTGTTACTTTGAAACTAGTCAGAGTTTGTACTACAATAGCGGTACGATATTTGGAATAAGCCCAGTCAAAGGTACGTACATGCAGTCCTCAGCTCAGCTGAGAAGGTTTTAGTAAAGTGACGCGGATACAATAATCACAATCCCATGCGAAAGTTCAAACCTGGAGAGTCTTAGTCTTTGGGTGGCGGATGGATCTCGTCCAGCCTGTGACTGATGGGAATGCTAAACCTGGATGACTTCTTAAAAGATCCTCTGGGGTTTCGTGCGGCTGTCACACCCTGTAACACAGGAGAGGACGGAAAAGAAAGTGTACTAGATGTACATCTAGATATAGTACGAATGTACTAAAACACAAATGTCTGGATATATCTTTGTTTACAGATATCACCGGCAATCTTACAACAAAGAGCAATGGAGCAGCGGCCCCATTTTCTCAGTAAAAACAGTCACCAGCCAGTTGCATTACAGGAAAGAAAAAAAAAAATCATTTAATTAAATTCACATGTGAGCACCATATGAAAAGATAAAAACCTATATCGATTTAGCCCAGTTTCAGAAACTAGAGAGTTCACGCAAAATACGCAAGCAAGAACAGTTTTAATATCAATGAATGGGGGGAAAAGAATTGGTGACATCATATGTGCACTTGGCACCAAGCCACCTTAGGCCGCAGATCGATAATCAACTTTGTAGTCATGTCATTAGATTTGTGGCTGCATGTCCTCGACACTAAGGTGTAGGTATGGAGTAGTGGTCTCTCTTTTTAAGAAGAATGACCAGAGTGTGTGTTCCAGCTATAGGGGGATCGCACTCCTCAGCCTCCCAGAGAAGGTCTATTCAGGGGTACTGGAGAGGAGGGTTCGTCAGATAGTCAAATCTTGGATTCAGGAGAAACAATGTGGTTTTGTCCTGGCCATGGAACTGTGGACCAGCTCTACACCCTCAACAGCGTCCTTGAGGGTGCATGGGAGTTTGCCTAACTAGTCCATATGTGATGTGGACTTGGAGAAGGCATTCGTCCGTGTCCCTTTGCGAGTCCTGTGGGGGGGTTCTCCAGGATAGACCCAATACGGGTTGTCCAATCTCTGTATAACCAGTGTCAGAGCTTGGTCTGCATTGCCGACAATCAGTCAGACTTGTTTTTAGTGAGGGTTGGACTCCGCTAGGGCTGCCCTTTGTCACCGATTATGTTCATAAACTTAGGACAGAATTTCTAAGCACAGCCATGGTATTAAGGGGATCCGATCTGGTGACCTCAGGATTGGGTCTTTGCTTATGCCAATGATGCGGTCCTGTTGGTCTCATTAGTCTGTGACTGTGTGTGAGTCTCGCTGGATTAGTTTGCAGCCAAATGTGAAGCGGCTGAGATGTGAATCAGCACCTACAAATCTGAGGCCATGGCTCTCAGCCTAAAAAAGGTGGAG
This sequence comes from Tetraodon nigroviridis, assembly GCA_000180735.1. Lineage (NCBI taxonomy): Eukaryota > Metazoa > Chordata > Actinopteri > Tetraodontiformes > Tetraodontidae > Tetraodon > Tetraodon nigroviridis. The sequence goes on along the minus strand of CAAE01010942.1, from coordinate 25,063 downwards.
TGCCTTCTCAAGGTCAGGGAGGAGTTCTTGCCCCAAGGGAAGAATTAGGTA
>CAAE01010930.1:9168-19382 GCA_000180735.1 Tetraodon nigroviridis | reverse complement strand
ATGTGATGGGCATCTGCTTTCCAGATGTTGGACCAAGTGATCTTTTATTGCTGAACGTTTTCCCATTTAGTCCATGCTCCTTGTTGCCCCATTCCCACCGTCCTGCTGACTCGTTCTTCCTTCACGCCTGCGTGTACCTCCTGAATTAGATGTTGCCGCTCTTTTTCCTGGGCCTTATCCATTCTGGTTGACGGGAAATAGCCAACCACCGCACGCCCTGAGGCTACAGACCCCACCAGAACCTTCTGCCTATGCCATGACTCCGCCACCTCCAGAGCTTTGTCTACCCTCCATTTCTTGCCTGTTTGCACCTGAATGCCTGCTGTTGCCACCTTCACATCCTTGGATTCCCTGTACTGCAGGGATTTCCTTGTTCTCGTCACCACAAACTCTTCAGTGTGTCCACTGAATGGGAGCTGCAGGATTTTACTCCTGCCATACAAGGCAGAACTGCTCAGGCTGCGGGGTAGGCCGAACCATCTTTGCAGGTAGCTGCTGATCGTCTTCTCCATGGCCTCGACTGCTGTAATGGGCACTGCGTACACCAGCAGAGACCACAGGATCTGGGGCAGAAGGGAATGCTGGTAAATCCAGGCTTTAAACCTCCCTGGTAAGCCTGATTTATCAACACGTCTCAGCCAGTCCTTCAGCTAGTTCTCTGGATGGACATGGAATTTTTGAGACTGCAGTCGAAGTGCTTCCCAAGGCTTTTAACTGGCTGCTCTGTGATGGAAGGGATAGTGGCTCTAGCCAGTGAAACGGAACTTGTCTGCCATTTTCCCCCTTTTTAAGCACTAGAGACCTTGACTTTCCTGTCTTAAAGCTCATCCTTGCCCAGGTGATAAGCTTCTCTAGGCCTTGGAGGATCCATCTACTGCCAGGAACTGATGTGGTGGTGACTGTTAGGTCATCCATAAAGGCTCTTATAGGGCTGATGCACTCCTGGTTTTGTCAGAGGTCCCCCACACTCCACCTCTGCTGACTTGACTATCATGTTCATGGCGAGGGCAAACAAAATGACTCAAGTTGATGGCAGCCTTATGTGCCTGACACAGCAGTGACTCTTGGTCTGAGGTTATTTTAGTAATCCAGAATAAGGTCTGTGACTTTGTTGGGAACATGATGTTGTAGGAGGGCGAGCTCAACAAGCTTGTGAGGGATGGAGCCATACACATTGGCAAGATCCAGCCAGAGTACGGTCAAATCTCCTTTTCCTTCGCGAGCCTCCCTGATGTGCTGAGAACTACTTCTGTGTGTTCCAGACAGCCAGACACTCGAGGGATCCCGCCCTTCTGAACAGAGGTGTCGATGTAGCGGTTCCTCAGAAGGAACTTTGTTAGTCGTCGTGACAAAAAGCTGAAGAAAATCTTGCCTTCGACACTTAGCAGTGAGATGGTTCTAAACCAGGGGTCTCAAACTCAAATTCAGAGGGCCGCAGTTGGCCCCCGGGTCACAAGTCTGAGACCCCTGTTCTAAACTGACTGATGTCCTTGGAGTCCTCTTCCTTGAGGATCCACAAACCCTCTGCACACCTCCATTGGCCTGCAACCTTTCTTCTGCGCCAGATCATCCTCAAGATATTCCATGGGTGTCAAAGTAGTTGTGGGCAGCGTTTGTACAGAACGCCACTAGGACCTGGGGCTGAAGCTGTTCTGACTCCCTTCACAACCTGGAGTGTGGGTACTTTTGTGGGTTTTCTGTGGTCTGAGCTCTTGGTCTCTTTCTATGTCGCTCAGGGTGTTATGCAGGAATGCGTTTGCCTCTGCGGTTGAGCACATCAGGTTGCCACTATGCTTGTCTCCCAGCAGCTTTTTCGTGAAGGCAAAAGGGTTGGAGATGAAAGCGGTGCGCTTTCTTGCTCGTTCCTTCCCCCGCCTTCGATGCCACTCTGTCCTGCGCAGCATAGTCAGCTTTTTCCTCAGGATATTACGAAGCTCAGCAACTGGTTGTTTCTCCTCTTTCCTGGCCACCCGGAGGGGCTGGGCACTGTGGAGTCCTGGCCAGACTCCTCCTGCGTCTCACCAGGATCTGGTCCTGTGCGTTGCAGTATGTTTCCCTGGTCCCTACATTTCATCCTGGCCAGATGTATCTTCAGGCCACGCAGGTTCTTGCACACTTTACCGCAGATGCATCTTGCGTTCATAGTTGGATTTCTGCTGTCCTGTGTCGATGCTGTTAGGTCTGTCCAATGGGGGCTCTCTGTAGATAATGACACGCTCTTTCTGGCTTCAGCCAGCATTTTCACAAGGTTTTTGGCTTTTGTTTATGGGCTGATAAGTATGTTTTCAACCAAAGCATGTTCATCTCGGGGGCACAGAACCCGCCCCCTGTGTGAGCAGTAAAAATGGCTGAAAAATACCACGGCGTTTATACTTGTAGATCATTTTCTAAACAGATGAACTAAAGTTGTCAATAAACCTACCAGAGGCTTCCAAGAATATTACAAGTAGATGTCATCATCACCTGGACTTTTCCAAATTGTTTAAAGGCAAAGTAATCTCAGACTTCTGATTCTCAGGAAAGTAATAAAAAATTGTCTATTAAATTCTCCCTTTCATTATTCTGTTAGTCTCTGGCATTTAGCAAAAAGAAATTATTTTGGTCATCCCTAATGACCAAAACAGGGAGAGTTTAATCTGATTTAATTTTAGACCTTGAGAAAAAAAAAAAACCAAACATTGTGTCTATTTTATATTGTGTATGTAAACGTCTGGTTTCAACTGTTTACAATAGATGCTTTTCGGATGATGGATCTCATGTTTATGCCTTTGTTTTTCCATCACTTTTTTACTTTGTCTTGTCGTTGCAGATCATGAAGCTGGAAATTGAGGAGATTTCAGCACTGCGCTCTTTTGTCTTTCTTTGGTGTGGCTCTGGTGAGGGACTGGATTTGGGCAGAATGGTAAAATGATGCATCAAAACCTTATTAAATAAATAAAGTTGATTTATCTTCTTAGCCGAGTGTGACATTATGAACAATTATAGGCAACAGCTAAATTTTTATAATCATTTTCCAGCTGTGATTTTTCTTAGATACCTTGACAATCTTATTTCAACCTAAAATAAATCAGTAAAGGAAGCACGAAAAATATTGTAAAATATACCAACTTTTTTTTTTGCATTTAATTTTTTAGAGCATTTTACTGTATGTGAAATTTAAAATATTGTGTTTTGCATAGGTGTCAGCAGGTGGTAATTTTAGGATACATGCGCATAATGTTTTACCCAGCGATTTAAGGAATCTTCCATTGTTTGTAGGTTAAACTGTCTGTCTCTAGTGTTCTATCAAACAGGCAGCATTATGTCTGCATTTGTTATGCCGGTCCTTTCTAAACATTCCAGTAACCCTAGTCACTGTCTTTTTTTAAATATATTTTTTGAGCTATTTATAGTAGGTATACGATAGTATGTGTTGTCTTTGTCTTTTTCTCAGTTGTTTGTAAAAAAAAGCATTGTTACAGACACTAAGATTTGCATGAAGCCAAATAAGTGTTATTTTATTTATTTATTTTTTATTTTTTAAAAAGCCTAATCTCAAATCATATTAATTGTTATTTTTTAAATTCTTTATAGTGCTTGAGAAAATGGGGATTTAGAAGATGTGAAGACATCTGTTGGATCAAAACCAACAAGAACAATCCAGGCAAGACCAAGGCTATGGACCCGAAAGCTGTTTTCCAAAGGACAAAGGTATAAGTTGATATTTAATTTGTCAATGTAAGGTTTAAACATTTAGACATATAAAGTTCATACAGCCTTTGCTTCCTCTCCAGGAACATTGCCTAATGGGAATCAAAGGAACTGTTCGCCGAAGTATTGATGGCGATTTTATCCACGCAAATGTTGATATTGACTTAATCATCACAGAGGAGCCAGAGATGGGAAATGTAGAAAAGCCTGTTGAGATTTTTCATATCATTGAACACTTCTGTTTGGGCCGCAGAAGGCTGCACCTTTTTGGACGAGACTCAACCATCAGACCTGGTGAGTCATTTAACTTTTCTTAATTGGTTTTTTGATAATGCCTCCATTAATGTGACACAAGGTGCATTTATATCTTCTTTCATGTCTGAATTGGGTTTTGGGTTTTTTTGTTTGTTTGTTTGTTTTTTTGTCTTTTAGGCTGGCTGACAGTGGGCCCAACTTTGACAAACAGTAACTTTAACCCCGAGACATATGCCTCATATTTTTCATTGCCTAACTCCCATCTCTCAAGCTCCACTGAGGAAATAGAAAGACTGCGACCCAAATCTCCTGTTAAGCTCAAGTCAGACCGTGGCGGCGGAGCTCCTCGAGGGGGAAGAGGAGGCCCAAATGCAGGAAGAGGCGGAGATAGAGGTCGTGAAAGAAACAGGCCAAATTTTCGTGGGGACAGGGGAGGTTTCAGAGGCCGGGGAGGACTACATCGAGGGTTTCCACCTCGTTAAAGACTTCAGGGCAACCAGATGGTCAGCATCTTCAGTATAGGTTAATTAATGACATGTACATTATGTACAATCAAAACATTATTTGATTTTTTTTCCCATTTCTAACGCTTTCCTCTTTGGAAACAGAGTACCCTTTATTTGTCAAAGAGCCACCGAGTCACATCAGCGCAGAAATGGAAAAGGTGGTAGACATCCCCTGTCAGGCGCGAGGTGATTGCTTTCATTTGCCTTTTTTTCAAAACATTTTTTTTTTTCCCATTTTATTTTTGTGTTTTTCTCTGTCCGGCAGTGGCAGCAAAGGGGAAAATAATAATCCTCTCCTCTGTCCAGGCACACCGCAGCCAGATATCGTGTGGTACAAAGACGCAGCGCCCATCAGTCCGGTCAAGATCCCCCGGTACAGGGTGCTGGTCGGGGGCAGCCTGCAAATCAACGGTCTCCTGCCGGATGACACGGGCATGTTCCAGTGCTTCGCCCCTAATTTTCTCTGTACCAACAGTGTACTTATATGTTTAATACTTAATTCAAATTACAAACTGATAAAATATGTCAAGAAAAATAGCCAACTTTTTTAAGCAGTAAAGCTTTAAAAATGTTTCTCAGAAGGACTGGGTATGGAAAGCAGCATGTGGATAATGGGAACAATTGCATGGTTAATTCAGCAAATAGCAACTAATTTGTCACAGAAAAGTGAAAGAATTAGTCCATGTATTGACATTTACATAGATCAAAAGAACTGTCACAACTAGTGTCCTTTTTTTTCTTTGTCCTAGAAGAATTTAAGAACAGATCCAATTTCAGATGCAGGAATGCATTTACGTCACTAGAACAGGCGCTACGATTTAAATGCCACATTGCAAAAGTACTTTTAGACTTTAGGTCTTTAGTCTAAAAGACTTTAGAGAAAGATATACACTTTAGGCTACATATTTGATTTTGATTCTTGGTTCAATGTAAAATTTTTGGTGAAAAATTTTGACGATGTGGAACAATCTAATTTGATCAAAAAGGTTGCATTTTACTAATAACTGACTCAAAACATCACTAAATAGGATTTTAAAGTACCAATCACCTGTGGAGAAATTACATTTGCAACTAATGTTGGTGTAAATTAAAGAAAACCAAAATTCAAAGTTGTGAAAACATTTCCTTGTTTTTTTTTGTTTTTAAAGTACCGTATTTTCACAACAATAAGGCGCACCTTAAAGCCTAGAATTTTCTCAAAAACCGACGGTGCGCCTTATAAGCCGATGCGCCTTATATATGGATTTGCGGTAATCGACCGTGGCTACCGTAGTCAGGGGACGTTGCCGAAGTAAGAGCGGTAAAAACCGTAGACTGTGTACTGTAGTAAAAATGGTAAAAATTCCAGTCCCACCCCACTTGTGTGTGTATTAAGACCCCCAAATGTTGCTTTTGTTTAATTTGTGCATTGTTTTCAATGAAGGAGGCGCAAATATCGGTAAGAGCTGTCAGTCCGTACGGTACCGTATTGTGAATGCACTCATTTGTTTTGGGAGTGAACGGAGTTGTTAGAACATTGGTTTGTGTTCTATCAATAAAGTTTGGCTGACTAATCAGACTGTAGACTTAGATTTACTAAGAGTGGGGTAGGGTGGAATAAAGTGGAGTAGAGTGCAGATATATTATATATATTATATAAGTGCAGGCTACAGTGCAAATGTTGCGCAGATGTTGCGCAGAGTTTGTGAGGTAATCACGGTAAAGTAAAGTGGCAGTGCGTTTGTAACATTGTAAGCTTTGTAAACATTATACCCAGTAGTAGTATTAAGGCAGCATAGGATGATTTGTGCAAACGTTTATCTCTAAAACCAGAACATTAGCAGCAGGATTAAGTAATAAATAATAGATAATGTTGTGTGGTAGCAGTCTGTGTGTTTAGGTCCTTCCGTTGAGGAGCCTGATGGCCTGTGGAAAGAAACTGTTTGTCAGTCTGGTTGTGTGGGCCCGGATGCTTCGGTACCTTTTCCCAGATGGCAGGAGGGTGAAGAGAGTGTGTGAGGGGTGTGTGGGGTCAGCCACAATGCTGGTGGCCTTACGGTTGCAGCGTGTGGTGTAGATGTCCACTAGGGGGGTTAGAGAGACACCGATGATCTTCTCAGCTGTCCTCACTATCCGCTGGAGGGTCTTGCGGTCCGCCATGGTCCAGTTCCCAAACCAGACGGTGATGCAGCTGCTCAGGATGCTCTCAATGGTTCCCCTGTAGAAGGTAGTGAGGATGGGGGGAGGAAGATGGGCTTTCCTCAGCCTCCGTAGGAAGTAAAGGTGCTGCTGGGCTTTTCCTGCTGATTTTAGTGGTGTTGAGAGACCAGGTGAGGTTCTCCTCCAGGTGGACACCAAGGAATTTGGTGTTCTTGAAGATCTCCACAGAGGAGCCGTTGATGGTCAGTGGAGGATGTTCTCCCGGTGCTCTCCTGAAGTCAACGATCATCTCCTTGGTCTTGTCGACGTTCAGGGACAGGTTGTTGGCTTCACACCATGCAGTAAGCTGTTTCACCTCCTCTCTGTATGCTGACTCGTCGTTCTTGCTGATGAGACCCACCACAGTTGTGTCATCGGCGAACTTGATGATGTGGTTGGAGCTGTGCGTTGCCGCACAGTCACGAGTCAGCAGTGTGAACAGCAGGGGGCTGAGGACGCAGCCCTGGGGGGCCCCGGTGCTCAGTGTGGTGGTGCTGGAGGTGCTGTTTCCGATTCGGACTGACTGAGGTCTCCCAGTCAGAAAGTCCAGAATCCAGTTGCAGAGGGAGGTGTTTAGTCCAAGCAGGCTTAGCTTCTCGATGAGGTGCTGGGGGATGATTGTGTTGAATGCTGAGCTGAAGTTGATGAACAGCATTCGAACATACGTGTCCTTGTTTTCCCAGGTGTGTGAGGGGCCAGGTGGACGGTTGTGGAGATAATGTCGTCCGTAGAGCGGTTTGGACGATATGCAAACTGTAGTGGGTCTAGTGAGGGTGGTAGTTGGTTTTTGATGGGCCTCATGACAAGCCTTTCAAAGCACTTCATCACGATGGGTGTGAGTGCAATGGGGCGGTAGTCATTGAGGCAGGAGACTGAGGACTTCTTCGGGACAGGGACGATGGTGGTCGCTTTAAGGCAGGTTGGAACAACAGCCTGCGCAGAGAGATGTTGAAGATGTCGGTGAAAACATCCGTTAGTTGTTCTGCACATTCTCTGAGCACTTTGCCAGGGATGTTGTCTGGTCCAGCAGACTTCCGTGGGTTGACTCTGCATAAGGTTCGCCTCACATCAGCAGTGGTCAAACAGATCACCTGGTCGTCGGGAGGGGGGATGGTCTTCCTCGCTGTGGCGTTGTTCTGTGCCTCGACGCGAGCGTAGGATTTGTTCAGTGCATCTGGGAGGGAGGCGTCACTTCTGCAGGCCGGTGGTGATGTCCTGTAGTTGGTGATCGTCTGAATGCCCTGCCACATGCGCCGAGTGTCGCCGCTGTCCTGGAAGTGACCATGGATTTTCTGGGCGTGTGCGCGCTGCGCCTTCCTGATGGCGCGGGACAGTTTGGCCCTGGCTGTCCTTAGAGCTGTGCTGTCACCTGCTCTGAAGGCGGCGTCCCTGGACTTGAGCAGCGCACGTACTTCTGCAGTCACCCATGGTTTCTGATTGGGGGCGTGTGGTGATGGTCTTGGAGACGCGTCACGTCGTCGATGCACTTGCCGATGTAGCTGGTCACAGACGATGTGTACTCCTCCAAGTTAACCGAGTCGCCGTCTGTTGCAGCCTCCCTGAACATGGCCCAGTCAGTGCACTCAAAGCAGTCCTGGAGAGATGACATGGCTCCTGCAGGCCAGGTGTTAACCTGCTTTAGAACCGGTTCGGTGCGCCTAACAATTGGTCTGTATGCAGGAAGTAGCATAACAGTGACGTGGTCTGAGTATCCGAGGTGGGGGAGGGGCTCCGCGCGGTAAACAATGTCCAGCGTGTTTTTCCCCCTCGTCGCAAAGTCCACATGTTGATGGAATTTAGGAAGGACTGACTTGAGATTAAAATATAATATTAACTTTACTCTTTAAGTACAAAACCAGAATATTAATTTGAAAAACCCCGAGTAGGACAAGGCTGATATGGATGGTGTACATTTTAAAGACGAATATTTTATGATAAATTCTAAAGAACAGTTGACATTTGTTTGCTTAAGTGTATCTTTTACATCTTTTGTGACATATTGTTTAAATGCATGTATTAAAATTTAAATTGCTCTTCCCTTTGTGTGTGCATTGAAATGTTACAGAAAAAACTGAAATGTATTAATAGGAATTGGGTTCTAATATGAGTTTAAACTTCCCGATAGACAAGCTATATGATGTTACACTTAAGACGATATATATATAAATCTAAGAACAGTGACATCTGTTGCTTAAGTGTACTTTATCATCTTATGGACATATGTCTAACTGCATGTATTAAATTTAAATGCTCTCCCTTTGTGTGGCATTGAAATGTACAGAAAAAACTGAAATGTATTAATAGGAATTGGTTCTAATATGAGTTTAAAATGTAATAAAAATGTTAAAGTGATGGAAAGAAGAAATGGATGAAAGAGACGCGGGTTGTTCCTTACATTTGTGAGAAAAAAAGAAATCTGGAATGTGACAGTGGCGCATAGACACACCTTAATCCTTTTCACACCTTTGGGTGGTAACTTTGTCTTTCAACTGCTTTTAAACCAAGTATTTTTTTCAATAGAAATCACCATCAGTAGGACAAGTTTTGCAAGTTATATCAGATGCTTGAAAAACCAAGAATTTTCTCAACCCACAAAACCGTCACTCACAAGTCACCAGGACCATTTTGGAAGCTGAGGACACAACATCATTGAGCTAGAACAAAACACAGAGCAATGTCTCTTCTGGGGTAAGAAAATCAGATTATCTGATATTTGATTAGACTACACAATATTACAAATTTTACATTGATTTTATAGTACTTTATTTATGTTTTTTTCCAATATTATTCATAAGAAAGAGCCAACTTAAGTTTTGATAAATTCTAAATGTAGAAATTTGTACCACAATTATTATTTTATTGTATTTTTAATCATCAGTTATGTTAATGTTTGCTTGTTTATTGTTCTGTTATTTTTAATACATGCTTATTGATTTTTATAATAAAATCATGCTATATTTAGGCTATGCTTTGAAAAGTTATTTTATTTTTGTCATTACCATAAGGCATCTGCTCAGACACACACAGGAGGCATATTGTTTGCATAAAGTTAATAATAATTGTCGTAAGTCTTACATGCACTTCTGAAAGCTGGAACATTTTTAAGGTTTATGTGTGGGACTTTCTGGCATGCAAGGTGTATCTGGCATGCAACATAGTATTTTGTAATATTGTTCTTGTCGAATCAGAAATGTGCAAAGCAGTAATTCAGAAATTAAACTATTAACCAATAAAAAGTCAGACCTTTTGTCAAGAAAATATGTAGTTTTTTCGAATATTAAAATCTGAATATCATTAAAAAATCAATATAGATGTTATCGAGAACACCTTTAAAATTACTTTAGGAGACTTGAAGATAATTCAGTCAGTCTTGAATGATTTCCAACGCAATTTTATTCAAACAATCAATCAAATCACCACTTACTACTGATCTAAATATTAGAATCAGTTTTGTGCCATCTATGAACTCAATTCAGTTAAGTTCACTATAATTTTAGTTAATTTTAAGTGTCAGTTCATAACAATGTTATCTTAAGGCACAAGTGGAGAACTCTATAAAGTTCTTTATATCATATTACTTGTGAA